>OY744603.1:12793530-12826673 GCA_963556255.1 Allolobophora icterica | reverse complement strand
CCTCGCGGGCTTTCGATTGATTGTTTCCCTGGCATTTGACATACATCAGGTTCATAAAAAGAGGCGGACATTGCTCTCGGTTTACCACTTCCATAAGAATAAACTATACGCGCACTGTGTACAAAAAAGTTATCGTGGAATCGTTTTGCACCTTCACTACTGGAGATTGTTTATGTGCAAAGAAGATGATGAAGATAATCTGCGTTTCAACGAATATGTATATATATATACACAAGTACTTATGCGCGTATGTATGTATGTATCTAAGTATGTATGCAAGTATGTGTTTATGTATGTATGTGTAGGCTATATATGTATGTAGGTATGTATGTATGCATGTATGTATGTAAATATGTATGTAAATATGTATGCAGACATACATACATACATACATATTTACGTACATACTATGTATGTAAATATGTATGTATGTACATGTATGCATGCGTGTTTGTACGTGTTTATGTACGTGCTTTCATGTATGTTTGCATGTATGTGTATACGTATTTATTTATTTATTTATGTGTGTAAGTATGTATGTACATTGTACAATGTACATGTATCTGGACTTTTGTAAAACTCACTTAGGAACCCCTCAAAAACCCTATGAAGGTGGCTGTCTAAGGAATATGAGCTGATGCATGCATCTTATCCTATCTAGCAAATGTAACCTCGGCAGAGTCGAAAGAGACAGGAAGATCGTTCCAATAGGATGGACCAAGAAGATGTTGCTTCAGTGTTGTCCTAGTGTTGTCCTAGTGTTGTCATGGTTGCATCAGATCATTTCTTTTGTTTATGAGCCTCATTTTAACTAGTTTTGAAGACGAATAATAGACGTAGGCCTACCGTTCCCATAAAGATATCCGATACGGCATAACCAGTGTTGGGTAAAGTCAGACAAACTCAGACACAAACTCAGACAAATATTAAATCAAAACTCAACTCATGCACCTAAAAATGAGTTAAAACTCAAACTCAACTCATCCTAAGTGAAATGAGTAAACTCAAACACAGTTGTTAGATGAGTTAAATCATCAACTTACAATTTTTCCATCACGCCTACTTGTAACAGAAAAATATTTTCCATCAAGAATACACGGTACTTCAGCCATGTTGTTCTTAACTGTTCACAATATACAAATTATGCAGTGCTTAAACACTGTCCGCCCGCCGCTGCTGGCCGTGTTTACGACCCTCCCCTCACTCACCAGTATGGAAAGCCGACGATATAAAAAAAACGGCTTGTTTCAACATAATATGTGCCGAGTGCCGAATAGTGAGTTGATTTTAAAATAATTGACAGTTACAACTCAAACTCACAGAAACTATGAATTAAATCAAACTCATAACTCACACTCTTTAAGATGAGTTAACTCAAACTCATGAATCACAGCAAGTGAGTTAATTCGTGAGTTTCAACTCATCTGAGTTAACTCATACCCAACACTGGGCATGACTGGATTGTCGCATACTGTATTCGCCCTTGGACGTATGTCAACAACATGTTTTTGCGGACCAACTGGATTGTTCACTTTGATTTGCTTATTAGTATCCGCACCATCAAGTAGGCCTCTGAAGCATCGACTATCTGCGACCATTTTGGATATACTGCTTTTAATGTTTGCGACCAAATGCGTCACCAATTCAACGACTGTAAACAAAACGGAAGGGAATTCTCGAGGCATTAGCCATTAGCCATTAGCCATCGAGAGGTGGCTCCGTGTTGCTCCTGTTGTTCATTGCCGTCTGCGATACACAAATCTGGCTCTGTATTGCTCTGAACGTTTATTTGGAAAACGCGTCTCGATTATTGCGGAAAGAGACAATGGCATTGGGTCTGGTAAGGTTGAAGGTTAGAGTTCAGTTCTACGCTGTTCAGTTTGCTACTTTTTCGATTGTTTGAAATTTTGTGGCCGTATACTCGGGTTTATAAAGCAGAACAATTCCTAATGACTCTTTATTGCATCAACTTGCTTTATAGCGTATATTTTACCTGATTCTTACATTTTCTTTTAATATTGGTCGATATTGCATGCATACGCCAGATGCCAGAAGCTCGTTATAATGCCGTTTTCGAGAGTTGTATAACGAACGGTTTCATAACAAGGCCATGTATATACGTTTGTGTTTATTTGTATAGGCCTATGCAAGCCAAGTAAACCAGGTTGAATTCTGATAGATCAACTTAAATTGTTAGAGTTAAATTGATTGTGTAACCATGTTCCTAACCGTGTTATGTCAGAAGAGTGGAAAACGATCCACAACAACTGCGTCCGACAAATAGCCTACACCCCGCTGAAATCTTTAAGCAAATTTAAAAGAAATACGCATAAAACGCATTCATAAAAATAATTATTTACCTAAAAGCGTTGTGTCACTATGCGTGTGTCTACAACTAGTTATTTAACATTAACCTATCGCAGTCCAAATTGTGAGAATGATAAACCTAGTTGAACTGTACCGTACTAAACATCCCGTGGGTTTATTCGACGATTTAACGGTTGATATATTTATTCTTGGTGACAAGTTGTTTGACATTCCGTGCCACGTTTGGCTCCAATCTCTCTTCTAAACCTCCTGCTTAGGGCGCCGACATTCCACTTCTCTGGATGATAATGACAGGCTACAGTTTTCTTGGAACGCACATTGCCACCATAAAACAGAATTGTTTTTGTTCTAAATAAGTAGGCTAAGCGCTCAAGCCGACGGCAATATCCAGTGAGTTCATATAACCTGGCTATTGCTGACTTGATTTGTATAGCGCCCGTGTTTGCCGGTCTCCTTGACGTGGCTTTTGTGTGGCGCTGAGAAATTTCGGAGATTTACAGTACATTACTTTGTACCAGTAATATTTTAACGAATGATCTTTCGTACTCGTAATCATAAACTACACATTTCTTGAAAGCTAAGCACAGGGCAACAGTGTATTCACGAGCGCTGCGTCATGTCGTAGAGGTTGTCCAGAGAATGATGTCCAGTGGAGGTCCGAGTCCGGTTGCCAGAGACCAGAGAGGGAAGGCAGAAGGCTGCGGGTGTCGTTAAGAACGAGAAAGCTTCGGAGGTGGAAGGTTGGATGGATTAGGGTAGGATTCTTGAAGATGTGGAACTTTAATTTAATACAAAGAATCTTCTGTAAACGAAGTTAGCATTAATAGCCTACTATAATAGGCTTAATTACAAATTCACCGCTGTCTTCTATTTGCTCCGTCAATTCTTTGATGTCATTCAGGTATACAAAGTACAGAAACTTAAGGACCACAGCATCCTGTCTTTTGAATTCTCCAACGGACTTCTAGATTTGATTAAGAATTCACCTGAAATGACGATTAATTCATGCCTTGGGAATTATGATAACAGAGCTATAGCATTCTAGAATTGAACAGGACACAATAGAACAGAATAGAACAGAATAGAACAGAATAGAACAGAATATAATAGAACGGAACAGAATAGAATACAACAGAATAGCACATAACAGATTAGAACAGGACAGAATAAAATAGAACAGAATGGAATAGATCAGACCATAATAGAAAAATAATATTGATTCGAATAGATTGGATAAAACTGTAATTCTACTGGTGCAATAATTACTTTATCCCAAGTTCGGGTTTAACGAGGGCGTCGGAGGATTGTCAGCTTCTAGATCCGCCCATAATATATCAGCCTATAACAGTGGTTCTCAACAGTATAATAGTCCACGTAGGAACTTTGCGTTATCACAGTTGGGTAGATGACATTAGGACCGGTTTTGATAATATTATTGGTGGAGTCATAGTTCACGCCATTGTGAAAACATGTTTACGTCGACGATGATATTTGGTCATTTCGCCTCCGACGTGAATAGACCACCAGCCAACTGCTTCTCGTTTCTCTCTCATAGATCGGATTCCAACCTGGCTTCTCCAGCGCAGGATTTTCCTTTTGGATTGGGATTCTACTCAATCGGCTGATTATTACAACGGCGCTACATAAGTATTTAGATTAGATCCATTAAATTAGATCATTCATTAGATCCGTTAGATCCATTCATTAGATCCATTAGATCCATTTGTTAGATCCGATATATCCATTCAATTAGATCCATTCATTAGATCCATTTACTAGATCCGATAGATCAATTCGATTAGATCCATTAGATCCATTCATTAGATCTATCCATTGTATTTGTTAGATTCATTCATTCATTAGATCCACTAGATCAATTCATTAGAATCATTAGATCCATTCATTAGATCAATTTTGGAGCAGTGGATTTAACCGCTAAAGGTCGACACCAATTAACTGAACCTGAAGAGAAAAAGAAGGGTTTGTTTGCGGTCGTCGGGAGAGCTGGTCAACTTTTTGTCTATTGGTACGTACCGGATGCTGGCCAGTGCGCATGCGTGCTGACCCGATAAAAGCCTGTCCTAATGGCGCAGTCGACGACGATGAGAGAGTTTGGTTGATGAATTATTTCGTAGCGTCTAACGTTCAATATTCTCTTCCATTAGAACATCCCAGAGGCGATGTTCTAAGGTTTCCTGTTTGCTTTCGGAGTCGAGGAAGGAAAAGGACAAGATAGGGAGGTGGGATGGAAGAAAAAACGAGGGTTGTGAAGGAGATAGTTGGAAAGATGGGAGGAGGGTAGGTAGTAAAGAATAAAAAGCCGAGGGATGGGGAGGGGATAGTTGGAAAGATGGGAGGAGGGTAGGTAGTAAAGAATAAAAAGCCGATGGATGGGGAGGGGATAGTTGGAAAGATGGGAGGAGGGTAGGTAGTAAAGAATAAAAAGCCGAGGGATGGGGAGGGGATAGTTGGAAAGATGGGAGGAGTGTAGGTAGTAAAGAATAAAAAGCCGGGGGATGAGGAGGGGATAGTTGGAAAGATGGGAGGAGGGTAGGTAGTAAAGAATAAAAAGCCGAGGGATGGGGAGGGGATAGTTGGAAAGATGGGAGGAGTGTAGGTAGTAAAGAATAAAAAGCCGAAGGATGGGGAGGGGATAGTTGGAAAGATGGGAGGAGGGTAGGTAGTAAAGAATAAAAAGCCGGGGGATGAGGAGGGGATAGTTGGAAAGATGGGAGGAGTGTAGGTAGTAAAGAATAAAAAGCCGATGGATGGGGAGGGGATAGTTGGAAAGATGGGAGGAGGGTAGGTAGTAAAGAATAAAAGCCGAGGGGTGTGAAGGAGATAGTTGGACAGATAGGAGGAGGGTAGGTAGGTCGGTAGAAAAAGCAGTGATGCGAAAGAGTAAAGTTGGAAGATGAGAGCGAGGAACGCGAGGTGTGGAGTAATTTTGGTTACAAATTATCGTCGACTCCCGCGAGACTTCTTGTGCCGCCGCCTCATACACGTCATCTGGCGTGACGATTCGCGAACTATTCGGGGTGTTTGTCGTGTTTGGTCATGGAACCTAACGGGTAAAATATTGACAAGGACTCTAGCTCGCTTAAGTAAATTTTAATTATTCTTGATTAAACATAGTCCTAGGAGTGTTGAAGATGGATGTAAGTCACAGACGATGGTGCATGTATCCATGCAACTATATGAATGAACATGTATGTGTGTATGTAGTCCCTATATATGTATATATACATATGTATATATACATATATATATATACATATATACATATATATATATATATATATTATGTATCTGAATCATTGTATAGCGCCTTTTAAGAACTCCACGAAGTGCTGTCTTGTTTTCAGTATGCTACATATGTTGTTGTTGGCCCTCGTTGACAAGTAAACCAGAACCAAAACTGAAACTTGACAGTAATCCGATTGATGACTGTACGCTGTGCAATTGTCCAGGTTATGGCTACAGCACGCCGAAGACACCGGGTGGCAAGATCTTCTGCATGTTCTACGCCATGGCCGGCATTCCTCTGAACCTCGTCATGTTCCAGAGCATCGGCGAGCGCCTCAACATCTTCGTCACGTTCCTCCTGAAGCACGCCAAGCGCTGCCTGCGATTCAAATCCGTCGAAGTCTCGCAGACGAACCTCATAGCGATATGCATGATCATGTCCAGTGTCGTCGTGGCCGGCGGTGCCTGGGCCTTCTCCAGCTACGAGGGCTGGACGTACCTCGACTCGTTCTACTACTGCGTCATAACGCTGACGACAATCGGGTTCGGCGATTACGTCGTACTTCAGCGTAACAACGCGCTACAAAAACGCCCGGAGTATGTCATATTCAGTCTAGTCTTCATACTGTTCGGTCTTGCCGTGCTGTCCGCCGCAATGAATCTCCTCGTCTTGCGATTCCTGACGATGAACACGGAGGACGAACGCAAGGATGAGCTCGAGGCAGTTGCGGCATCGCGCACGGCGGTCCGTCTCGACGGGGACGTCATAACGTCGAGCAGCGGCGCTCTACTGCAACAGCAGATCCAGCAGCAACCGGAAACGACGGAATATATTGACCGCACATCCGTCTGTAGCTGCACGTGCTACAACTTCCGGAATAACTTGGGCCGGTTCGGCCGAGCGGGCGTGAAACGGCCCAAGTACTCGTTGGCGCAGGGGGGAGCAGGCATCATCGCTCAGCTGCTGCAGCCCGTCAGGGTGCTGCAGGCCATGACGCAGGTCCACGCCAACAGGGACAGTGAATGGTTCGCTCAGAATACAGTCTTTGGTCAACGACGCAATTCCATCTGAGAGAGGCATCATCAACATCATCAACATCATCAGCATCCATCCAAGTCCGACTCGGAGTCATAACAGCTCCGGTCTTTTATCCGGCCATCCCAGTTCCAGTCTCAAGTTCACTATATATAGGATTAATTCGCAATTTCATTTAATAGCTTTCGTCTCCGTTGCCTTCTAAGTCAAACCTTGATCTTGCCTTCAGAAGACAATTTGAATCTCAATTTCACATAAAAGCTTTTGCCTGCGTCGCCTCTCAATAACTCAAACCTTGATCTTACTTTCATGCTATTTGAGCCGCAATTTCATATATAAACCGTCCTCCTACTTCTCTTTCAACTCTCATCCTCGCTCAATTTCAGCCTCAATTTCACCACGGTGTGTATTTGAAAGCTTTCTATAACTCACCAACTCGTCTACATTCTAATCTTACCTTGAATCTATTTCAACCCCAGTTTCAATTAGTTGCGTCAATTTATCTTGTGGGACAGGGTAGCCGATTAGTTAGAGCATTCACCTTGTAACGCAGGTTCAAGCCTTCTTCCCTAAGACGTTTTTTGTGTAGGGACCTTGGGCAACTCCTTCACTTACAATTGCTCAGTACCATTGATTTTTATGCTTGGTCATTAGATTGGGGCGCGTTATGAATAGTAATTAATAATGATAAATAATAATAGTAGTAATAATAATAATAATAATAATAATAATAATAATAATAATAATAATAATAATAATAATAATAATAATAATAATAAGGATGATGATGAAAACAATCTCCATTGTTTTTGGAGCCTATAGAACGTACCTCCATTTCTACCCCATCCCCTCACACTCTTTAGGTACGGTAGCTGTGTTCACTGGGTGGTGATAGCTGTCAATCACAGAAAATTATCGGCATCAAGCATGGTCTTGAAATTCTGAATTGGTTCAAATCGTCTAAATTCCTTGGGTGCTCGAACCTCATGCCAACATCTATTAAAACTTCAATTTTCAGTCATAATTGCAGGAACTAAATATAATATTATATGCAATCAAGTGTACGAATGGCTTGTCCACCAAGCATCAGCAAAGACCAGCCACTTTAGATCGATTGGCGGGCGACAACTTAAAGGTTGGAGTGTTCGACAGTTATCCGACAGGTTGGAGGTTCAAAATTCCCGGGGCACAAAGTTTCTTCGAGGTTTAGGCTGCACTTCGTGGTAAACTCCGCTATTACGAATACATTGACCGTACACTTTCAGTGAAGTGAGCAAGCGGCTCACGAGAAGAGAACTTGCCACTCCCCCTATTCAGGGGCTAAGACAAAGGAAGTCGATAAAACTTCCTACTCACGGCTACTTCTTCGGGATAGAATAAGGAACTGGTCTTCTTTCCTTTTCTGCTTCCTCTTCCTCCTTTCCTTCTCCTGCTTCTGCTTCTTCTTCTTCTTTTTACTGCGCCTCTTCCTCTTTTCCCGTTACATTTCGCACTCTATCACTCCCTTGCAAACTATTCTTTCACGTTCACAGATAAATAAAAATTTTACACAACTCCAGTGTAGATCTACAGATATTTATCTCTTTTAATACCTTCATACACGAATTCGTTTCAGCATAAAACAGAACATGAATCCTAATACGTTATCCATTTATTCTGATCGATCGACATTAATAATACAAATCGTTCGTGATACAAATCCAAGTATCCACTTAAACCCTAATGTCATTCTTTGTCCGCAATCTGACATCTTCATTCATCTGTCCGCGCTCGATAACCTTTTCTCAATTTCGCAATTTTATAATCTGAATCGTAATAATATTAGAGGATGACGTATATGACCAATATGGCGACTGTAGTTGAGTCTGGCGATCTATTTAGCCTCTAAACTCCGCTAACGCTGTTCTAGTTGCACCCAACCGCGTCCGAAGCTGTTTACGCATCCTCCCGCTGGCACAAGCAGAGTGATATACGGGTATTCGACGGACATGCGCAGTGCGTGCCAACGCAAAGTCTAAGGACTACAAATGAACTATAAAGAACTGTTAAGGAAGACCACCCTGGAGGACCAATAAACGCCATTTTGTTGCTCTGCATATATATATATATACACACAAATTTATATATACTATTATTCATAGTAATATAAAGACGTATTTACGAGTGATATTCATAATGGTCGCCGAAATATACACATAAATGCGTACACATATATATACACTGTTATGACTGTTATATACATAGTTACAGATAAATGTCTTATTTTATGAAATTATGAATGATGTATATAATGATCGCCATAATAAAAGATTGCTATCATTACTGTATGATGAAAGGCTTACCATAAAAATTCTAAAACTTTGTTGGAAATTATTAAAGTCGTCGTCAGTCATAGAATGGTAGGGCCTAATAAGTTATACATCTTTGACTATGCTTATAATACAAATTAATTAAAACTAATTAGTATATTTTATTGTTTATTGAAAATGTCCACTACAGATACTGAACAAGAAATTGTAGAAATTGCAGGTTTCTCTAAAGATACCATAGTCATAACTTGTTCCCATTTACTCTTGGTCTATGATACTTGATCTCTGAATTTAAACCAAAAAACAAAGAAATTGAATTTTAGAAATATTGAGTTAAATTGCTCACAGAAATAGAGTAAAATTTATTGGAATGTTCATGTTCTTAGCACTGAAGTAAGATATTGTCTGAGCCTCTGAAGATCTAAATATGTGCTACAAAATTATCAAATTGAACTTAAAAGAAGTACATGTAGGGCCTACTTAGAAGGTGTTAGATAGATTTCTAGCTATAGTACATTTCACAATTCAATGAAATATAAAGCACTACAATGAAAAGTAAGACAGAAAAGAAGAACAAGAAGACCAAGAACAACAAGAAGAACAAGAACAAAAAGAACAAGAAGAACAAGAAGAATAAAAAACAAGAAGAAGAACAAGAAGAACAAGAAGAAGAACAAGAAGTAGGAGAAGGAGGAGAAGGAGGAGAAGGAGAAGGAGAAGGAGAAAAAGAAGAACAAGATAATGTGTATGATGATGATGATTTTGATGGTCGGTCTCTGTAATATATGTTCTGTAACAAATGTTCAGATGTACACAAAACAATACATACATATATACAATGTCATACATACATGCATACAATGTCATACATGCATGCATACAATGTCATGCATATATGCACACAATGTCATACATGCATGCATACAATGTCATACATATATATGCATACATGTCAGTTTAATCTGAGTTACCGCGGAGAACGAAAGAAACGATGAATAAGACTGAAAGCAAGAAGAAAGTGGATAAAAACTCCCTGATGGCCATCACAAGAGGTCATTTGTACGTCGAGGGTCATTTCTTCATGTGATTCGAAAATCACGTGACGACAAGCTTCAGATGCAAAGTACTTAAGACGGAAGGAACTGCTGCACATTTTGACATCAACGAAACATCATCGCAGGAAAATATTACTCAGAACAGACTCACAACGAGGTTTTCAAAGAGAGAAAGACAAAACGAAATGATCAATGAACTAACTAATAATTAGTTATTAAATAACCATAGTTACAAATCCTATAGAGCCGTTATCATGTTCAGTTTTAAAACGAAAGAGTCAACTGTACGCAGTTGGACATTGCGATCTATGTCCAGTTAGCGTGACGGGTTTAGGATTCTAAACCTGGTCGCAGAGGTGAAAAAACTATCGTTTTAGTTGTTCGTCTAACATGCGCCACACAAATAGCTATTTCAATTATTTAACGACACAATAAGTGCCTAAGACCGGCAAATGCACAGAATATCTAGAAATTGAAGTTTTTGGCTAATATTTTGCTATATAGGACGCGGTAGCCGATTGGTTAGAGCGCTCGCCATGTAACTCGGGGACTGGTTCGAGCTTCGCCTCAGATAGTTACTGTGTATGGATCGTGAGAAAGTCCTTCACTCAGACAACTGCTCTGCGCCATCGTTTGATGCTTAAACAGTTTTGCTTAATAAATGAATAGCCTACTACTACTACTACTACTACTACTACTACTACTACTACTACTACTACTACTACTACTACTACTACTACTACTACTACTACTACTACTACTACTACTACTACTAATAATAATAATAATAATAATAATAATAATAATAATAATAATAATAATAATAATAATAATAATAATAATAATAATAATAATAATAATAATGACAATAACTATAATTATAATTATAATTGTAATAATTATAATAATAATAATTATTATTATAATTATTATTGTTATTGTTATTTTTTATTTTTTATTATCATTATTATTATTATTATTATTATTATTATTATTATTATTATTATTATTATTATTATTATTATTAGATTCTATTATTATTAAATATATGGTCGGTTGTTCGTCAAATATAAAGTTAACTTAAGACACCTTTAAAACTCTTCTTACCGAAATTATATATTCATCAACTTTGGTCAGTCGTTAATCGACCTGTCTTCTAGAGTCTAGATCTAGAAGGTAAAATGTTCGACGTGAACGGCTCTAGCAGCCATAAGATGACATTAAACAATGGAACCTACTAATTGTTGAGTAGAGAGGTTCAAAACAGTAAAAAAAATTATAAATAAATAATAGTACTCGTACAACGACGTACATAATGGAGCTTACACTTATAATAAAGTGTCTGGAGTTCAATGTTCGTTTAAAGTTCATAGCAGGATTCGTAATTAACTTAACTGATGGGATCATGTTGATATGATATAGTTGTTTGACATACAAACATTGTTTGTTTAACCACGCTGTTTATCTAAAGGGCGACTTTACCTCACTACGGAAACGTATCTTTTAACCTGGGCCACAGAGGTGCGTGAGAGGCATGATGCCGGCCGACCACCCGATCAGAAACCAGGTCCGCCGAGAGGGGCGGGGAGCAAATGCCCAGGGGCTCGGCGATTTTTATGGGCCCGGACCGAGCCAAAAGTATTATCATCAGTTATACAAAGTTTATGATTTATACCTTTTGAAATATAATATTAGGGCCTACTGACACTTGACTACAATCAGTTTAAACTTCAGGCATCTGAATATTACCTTACGTATCATTATTTTGCTTGTTTTTTTTAAATTCCTCATAAAGTCTAAAGATAGTTTAGAGGCCCGTGACTGATCTGCCTAGGGGCCCGGAATTTCTGTCGGTGGGCCTGTCAGAAACCCCCAATGGGGACGCTGAAACTAGAATTTACGAATGCTCAAATAGCGGAGACAGCATGATCTTCAATACCAGCTCACTTGAACCGACGACCTTCGACCCATGATATAAACGTCCTTAGGTCAGCTTACAATTCACAGGAATAGATGTCCGTGGGGGTAAGCTATATAAGCTATCAGTGCCCTTTGATCTCATTACTTCTTTCATCAAGGTCGTTGAAGGCTTCATCAGACGCCGTAACGATATCGCTTTCCCTCGCTTTCATTCGTTCATTCAGAGGAGTTATATAGCGCCCTCAGAGATAGCTACTCAGAGGCGCTTCCTGCCCAACTCAGACGATAAAGAACAGTTGTCAAATGGTCATGAAAGGTGTTTGCAGATTCCCTATAGTTACAAGAAGACGCAGATCTGAAGGAAGGTTTACCACTGGGACCAACCACTGAAAAGGCACGACGTTGCTTCTTTGAAGAGCGCGCAAAGGGCACAACAAGTTCACATAGGGAGATGCAGACGAAGAATACCGCTGCTAGCCAAACCTGAGGGGGCAAAAAACTCCCTGAAGTAGGCAGGGGGTTCCCTAACTGGGGCCGCCAGACCCAGGCCGAAATCCTAAATTCAATGCGCTGGGAAACAGGCAGCCAATGGAGCACTTCACGCATATAAAGCGACACACTGGCTGTCAGAGTAAGCCGCGGAAATAGAAAACTCTGTGTTAACGCAAAGCTCATACATTTATTCTTGGGCCATGGCCCCAACCGATCTTCGCTTGGAGACAGCTTTCTCTTAATTCTATCTTAAACAGAGTCAGAGTCCATTGCGCACGTAGTCTGAAACATCCAGGAATCTTTGCAAAATTGCGACGAGTCAGAAAGATGGATTGGCAGATGAGTGAAGATGGATGGAGTTGACTCGAACCTCGGCTGGCCTGGGGAAATAATATTACCATGGTCGTGATTATTACCTAGCCATTCGCTATTTATGTCGGTGGGCGAAAGTCTGGTGGAAAACGCGCTGCACTGTGAAGCCAGAGGTCGATGTACACAAATTTAACCCTGAGGTCGGGGTATAAAATGTCAACCCAGAGGTCGGGGTACAAAATTTAATGTCAACCCAGAGGTCGGGGTACAAATGTCAACCCAGAGGTCGGGGTACAAATGTAAACCAAAAAGTCGGGGTATAAATGCCAACCCAGAGGTCGTGGTACAAATGTCAGCCCAGAGGTCGGGGTACAAATGTCAACCCAGAGGTCGGAGAACAAAATTTAATGTCAACCCAGAGGTTGGGGTACAAATGTCAACCCAGAGGTCGGGGTACAAATGTAAACCCAAAAGTCGGGGTATAAATGCCAACCCAGAGGTCGGGGTATAAATGCCAACCCAGAGGTCGGGGTACAAATGTCAGCCCAGAGGTCGGAGAACAAAATTTAATGTCAACCCAGAGGTCGGGGTACAAATGTCAACCCAGAGGTCGGGGTACAAATGTAAACCCAAAAGTCGGGGTACAAATGCCAACCCAGAGGTCGGGTTACAAATGTCAACCCAGAGGTCGGGGTACAAATGTCAACCCAGAGGGCGGGGTACAAATGTAAACCCAGAGGTCGGGTTACAAATGTCAGCCCAGAGGTCGGAGTACAAAATTTAATGTCAACCCAGAGGTCGGAGTACAAATGTAAACCAAAAAGTCGGGGTATAAATAATGTAAACTCAGAGGTCGGAGTACAAAATGTAGACCCAGAGGTCGGGGAACAAATGCGAACCAAGAGGTCGGGGTACAGATGTAAACTAGACTTAGTTTAGGTACAAAGGTACTGAGGTACAAATCCCTGCCACAGCAGAAAAACATTTCAAGATTCACGTGCGCCCCTAGCGAACGCAAACATTAAACAAATATATACGCACAGACGGTGCGCATCAGTAGGAATACCAGGAGGTGAGGGGAGGATGGAGTGACCCAACGCACTCCAAGGCCAAACAGTGAAGTCGCAAGCACTTCACATATCTACTTCACGATGCATGCCTGGCTGCCTCTCGAGTTTAACCTCAGAGAATGTTCATTTCTGTTTCATTCAACAGATGTCACTACACATAATGATAGCTCAGCCATCGTAGATCCTTGAACTGATGCTATTAAACGCAGCCACGTGGCACCCAAGACCGTACGGTTGGAGTTGTTCAGTTAACATAACATAACAAGGGTTTTAAGTGGTTCAGAAGACGTGTAGTCTGTGTTAGAACCACTGCAAATTAACCTGGAACACTTAATAGCCCAACTTTCCTAGCTTCTTCTTAAAAGCTGTTATAGTGTCCACTGAGACAGTACTATCGTCCAAACCATTCCACAGGTCTACAACTCTTGCACTAAAGAATTTCTGCCCTAATGTTCCCTTCGGCCTCTTAAATAATTTATACCTGTGACCCCGAGTTGCCTTGTTCGGTGCTAATTCAAAGAACCTCTCCCATTGCAGTGCTTCCTTTCCAGTGATAATCTTATAAGCTTCGATTAGATCTCCTCTGCTCCTCCTTCTCTCCAATGTTGTTAGTCCACACCTTTCCAGCCTTTCCTCATAACTCAAGTTCTTGTAGCCCCAAATCATTTTTGTAGCTCTTCTTTGCACTTTCTCCAGTTTTTCAATGTCCTGTTTCAAGTATGGATTCCATACCTGGATACAGTATTCCAACTGTGGCCTAACCAGCGATTTGTACAACCTCAGTATTGTATCCTTGTCTCTAGTGACTATTGTCCTTCTTATCATACCTAAAGTTGAGTTTGCCTTTTTGGATGCTTCGGCACATTGCCTTGAAGGTTTTGCACTATTGTGCATAATCACTCCCAAGTCCCTTTCTTCCTCACTCACTTTCAATACCCTGCCCCCCATTTCATATGAAAACTCGTTGTTTCTCTTCCCCATATGCATCACTGAGCACTTTTCCAAATTAAAAAGCATTTGCCAATCCTGCGACCATCTGAACATTCTTCTTAGATCTTCCCGCAGTATCTCCGCTTCTTCTTCATCCTCCACTGCTCTACATAGTTTTGTATCATCCGCAAACTTAGAAATTTTGGATAAAATCCCATCGTCTATGTCATTAATAAAAAGTACGAACAGCAGTGGTCCAAGCACTGATCCTTGTGTTCTATGAAAGTATCAAACGGATTAACTCGGAGATCGCTTATTTTCATTTACTCTGATTTTTTCTTTCTCTCTTTTCATCAGTTGATCGCTACTATTTTTTTTAGATTTTTGTTTACTCCTTTAATTTCGCTTCTTACGTTATTTTCTCGCGGTAAATGTAAGTCCTCGCATTGTTATCACCGAGGAAAGTGTGACCTGATCCGTCGGTTCTTCTGTTCTTTCTCTGCTTTGTTGGTTCATTCTGTTGGTTGTAGAAAAAGCAAGGTAAGGGAAGTCAAACGTCAGGATATTCTCAAAGAACGGAAACTGCTATTCTTGGTGGCTTACTTAACTCTGTTATCTATGAAATATTATAATAGATAGGCCTACATAAGGAGCGTGTATATTCATTAATAGTTGAGTACTACAGGATGCACAAAACTCTCATAGGCCTACATACTAAACTGTCGAGCCTTGAGAGAATTGGACCATAGTTCGCGGGTTGGCTGCCATTAAAGCTATGTTTGTCCTTTTTTTGTTTGTTTGTGTGTTTTTTGTTTGTTTTTTAATTATTCTAAAAGTATAGTCATGTATCTTTGTTAGTTTGTTTGTATCCATGCAGGGGCGCCCGCAGCGTGACGCACTGGACGCACGTGCGTCCACCCACCAAATCAAATCCACAAAAGGAATAGGCTTCACATCGATATTTTTTAAAGCAATTGAATCACGTACATAACATGCAAAACAGAACATTCTTAAATTATTTTAAATCAAGAGTGGAAATAAATGCTCACAGAAAACAGCATTTCGCTAAACTGCAATACAGCATATTAAAGCATTTAGAATTTTAGATGTTATCTAAATTTAAATTTTTTCTTAGTGCGTCCAATCTTTTTAAGTGTGCGAGCGCCTCTTTTCGTATCTTTGTTTGTTTTATTCTGATGGTACAGTTATAGCAGCTTGACAAACAGGTGAGGAGAAACCTAATGAACAAGATATCAATCCATAGAGAAGGAAAACGACAAACACATACATTTATACATACATTCACACAAACATAGACAGAGGCAACACTTCAGAGCCCCGTTCAGATATTGCACCATTCCCATTTCACTACATTACAATTAATTGTATTTTGCGTCTTATGCTTCCGCCCTACACTGTTCTAATTACCTATTATGCTACAGCAGTTGTATGTATACATACATACATACATACATACATACATACATACATACATACATACATACATACATACATACATACATACATACATACATACATACATACATACATACATACATACATACATACATACATACATACATACATACATACATGTATACATACATACATACATCATCACACATCGGCGCTATAAAAGTTACTAATTAATAATTGATAATAATGCATCCTTGAGCATCCATCCATCTATGCCTTCAATTGCTTTCCGTTTGCTGAGCGCACGGATAGAATTTCATCAACATCTCATTCCGGACATCTCATATTCTCATGTTTCCGGACATCTCATGTTCTTATCTCATGTTCTTATCAGAATCGTGTGCTTCTTGATCGTTCTCCGTGTTCTTCGATGGCCTCGCGAGGACAAACAAAGAACTGATATAGAAACGAGATAAACCAGAAACGACGTCTCTTCAGTTGTGTGTGCTCTCCATTTCTGAAGACTTCGCTCAACATTAACAAGAGGTTAAGCGGTATTTTCTAGAGCAATGTCATTATGTGTATCAATGTAATTATGCAGTAGGACCCATGTACGTCGTCTTCATGCTTGCTTCTGTGTATATGTACTGTATATGTATGAATGTATGTGTGCGATGAGTGTATGTAAATGTATGTGTGTATGGGTGTATGTATGCATTAATGATGCATATTTGCATGTATGTATCAATGTATCTAAATATGTAATATTATGGATATAAGTATTTATGCATGTATGTATGTACTTATGTATATAAGTATGTATATATATATGTATTATATGAATGTATATATGCATGTATGCATGGGTATGAATGTATGTGTGTATGTATCTATCTGTGTATATATGTATACATTGTATATATGTATGGATGTTTGCATGTATGTACGAGTCTGTGTATGCATATATTTACACGGTGTCTCAATTGAACTGATACCCTTTTTGTTCTGGCAATAAATCTGTCAATTATAAAAATAATTCATTAAAATTTTTCAAATTTAAGGAGGAATAGATTTACAGTATTCTCCAAAAATTTAATCTAATTCTATCAACGGAGTCCAAAGTTATGCACATTCAATTTTGGACAAACAAAATTCGAACTTTCCAACATGAAAAAAATCATGTTTTTTTATTTTTAAAAATTAAACTTTACAATTTGACAAAAAATGAAGACATCAACATTTAAAATTAATTTGAGTCAAATGCTTTCCTTCAGTTGATGTTCAAAATGCCGGCCATTAGCTCGAATGAATGCTTTAAGGTGATCTCGCCATTCATTGATTGCATGATCAACAATTTCTTGATCAAAAGGATTTCATTCCTCTACATCTCGCTGTTTGAGATGGTCAACGACGTGTGTGCGAGTTTGATAAACAAGTTCTTCAAGGACGTTCCGTATCTTGTAGTCGAACGGATTGAGATCAGGGCTGCTGGGACGCCAATGAGTGGATGAAATAAAATCTGGAGTCTTTCTTGACCGCAGATCCGCAGTTTCTCTGGCTCGGTGAGCTGGAGCATTGTCCTGCTGGAGCATGAAATTCCTTCAAAAACCTTTTTGCTCCGTAATGATTTTTTGTCATAAAATTTTAATCAAACTCAAGTCATCTTTACTGAAAACATTTTCTTTTATTATCGCCTGCTTAAATGAAAATGATGTCATTATGACGTCATTTTTTGCGAGGTATGCAGTTTGCAAAGAAATAATTTTTATCTTATACATGTTGGAAAGTTCGAATTTTGTTTGTCCAAATTTGAATGTTCATAACTTTGGATCTTGTAGACGGAATTTGATTAAATATTCGGAGAATTTTGTTAATTTATCTCACTTTCAATATCCAAACTTTTATTGAATTATATTTAGAATTGACAGATTTATTGCCAAAACAAAAATGGTATCAGTTCAATTGAGACAAAGTGTATATGAGTCTAAGTATATATGTATGTATGTATGTATGTATGTATGTATGTATGTATGTATGTATGTATGTATGTATGTATGTATGTATGTATGTATGTATGTATGTATGTATGTATGTATGTATGTATGTATGTATGTATGTATGTATGTATGTATGTATTTATGTATGTATGTATGTATGTATGTATAAGAGTATATATGATATATATATATGTATTTATGTATGCATGCATGTATGGATTGTATGTATGTATGTATATATATGAATGTATGTGTGATGTATGTTATAGGACCCCCTCGAAGACACTAGTTCAATGTAACGTGAACGATACCCACAATAAGTACATCACGGCCAATCACGGACACTGCATATCTGCTAAGCCATCCTTCAAGTCTCATTATATTCTACGGATTCTCGACCGGCGCAACATAAATTTCTGGCCAGATTTGACATAGCATAACACTGGCGCACAATAAATGAGTCAATGTTTGGCCAACCTTCTGTTATCTTTCGTTTTGGACGAATCGCACTTAATGCTGCGTCTGCCTTCTGTTTTCTCCATCCATTCGCTGCCAAAGATCCATTTATGTTGTCAGATGGGTGTTGTGGGACCTTTAGACCTCAGCGAAATCTGTTCCGGGGGTTGTTTTGGTCACGTGAAATACTCCAGAGATGGAAGGGCAACTGTGTTTTGATGGAACGCTGACTGCTATTCTGTCTGATAAGTTGTGGGAATGTATCCGAATTTGAGATTTTAAAAGATGTTTTTTTCTGTGTTGACAGTTTTGAACTAAATTAGTCAAATGAAACTATTGGCAACATCACGCACCGTATTTACCACCATTGCGTTTGCGTTACACTGTGCTATATTGTGTTGTATTGTATTGTATTTTAATAAATTGCATGACATTGTATTGTATTGCATCAAATTATCCTGTGTTACTAAATAGATATCAGCGTATTTTATTTTTTCATTATATTTTGGTGCAGATCCTTTCACTGATGCCATCTCTGTTCACCTCTCCCACTTCACCTGTTCCATCCAAGTTCACCCATGCCATCGCAGTAGCGATGTTCATTGATGCCATTCCAGTTCACATATGCCATTCCAGTTCACATATGCCATCCATGTTCACCTGTGTCACCCGGTTCAGCTGTGCCATTCCATTTCAACTATGCTGTCCAGTGCACCTACTGTATGCCATCCCATTTAACCTATGCCATTACAGTTCACCTATGCCATCCCAAGTTCACCTGTGCCATTCCAGTTCACCTATGCTATCCCAAGTTCACCTGTGCCATTCCAGTTCACCTATGCTATCCCAGGTTAACCTGTGCCATTCCAGTTCACCTATGCCATCCTAAGTTCACCTGTGCCATTCCAGTTCACCTATGCTATCCCAAGTTCACCTGTGCCATTCCAGTTCACCTATGCTATCCCAGGTTCAACTGTGCCATTCCAGTTCACCTATATGCCATCCCATTTCAACTATTCCATTGCCGTCTCAGTTCACCTGTGCCATCTAATTTCAACCATGCCATCCCAGTTCACCCATGCCCTCCTTGTTCATCTATGCCATCCCATTTAACTTTGCAACCCCGGTTGTCTCTTCTTCCTGTGAACAGAATCTTCTCACGCAGCTCTGTTGCAACCAAACCCCGCACTGACTGAGGAGAAAGCGAAGTCCTATGTGACACCCGCTCGGATGGCGTCGTGCGCCAACTGGCAGATGACTCTGTTGGATGGCGGCTGGTACTTTCCGGTAACTTGTTTGATGTCCGACCGTCTTTCAGTTAACCTAATGATCGTTGAAACGGAAGTCCTACAGATCCCATTCGCCTTTCCAGTTCCAAATTACCACTCCCGTTCCGAGAAATCTTGCGTATCGTCTTCAACGGTTCCCAGTTTCCATTTGCATGCGATTCTCAATTTCTTTCTTCTGCATTCCTCCTCGTTCTGCCCGTGCGTCTATCCATCCATCCATCTATCCATCCATCCATCCATCCATCCATCCATCCATCCATCCTTCCGTCCATCCATCAATCAATCAATCCACCTATCCATCCATCAATCAATCCATCAGTCAATCTATTCCATCCATTCATTCTTAAATTCATCCATCCTTCCAACTCTCCATCCATCCATCCATCCATCCATCCATCCATCCATCCATCCATCCATCCATCCATCCATCCATCCATCCATCCACTCATCCATCCACCTATCCATCCATCAATCAATCCATCCATCCATCCATCCATCCATCCATCCATCCATCCATCCATCCATCCAACCAACCATCCATCAATCCATCCATCTATCTATTCATAGATCCATCCATCCATCCATCCATCCAACCTCCCTCCCTCTCTCCAGTTTCTCCTCCATCCCTCCATCGCTCCCTCTCCTCACCCCCACTCTCGCCACAGCCTGTTGCATTTGCTCTACTCCTGGATGTCAACCACGAGCATTGGTCTCCTCCCTTTCCCTGCCGCACCAGGTGGCGACACAGTTTCCTCCTCCCTGTCGTGTGTTTTATGGGAGGAAACGCCGACTACTCAACGTCGGCTGGTAAGGTCACACAACAGAAACGATATTGCCTTGTACTCATGGTTGTATGCCATAATGACGAGCCAATTACCATGCAACGCATAGCAGAGCTATATGAATTTTAGATTAGGACAGATTAGATCAGCTTGGACAAGATCACTCTATGTTATTCAGTCGAATACAACATAATAGAATTCATAACAATAGAATACAATTGGAAACATATGTCATCGTGTAGCAGGTGGTTGCTATTGGGCTTTTCCTGAGCCAATGACAGAAACAGTTGAATCAATTGTATATCTTGTAAAATATTAACCTTTTTCTTGCATTAATAAAAAAACTACTTACTCGCTTACTCACAATACAGTACAATATAAAATAATACAATACAAAATAGTATAATGTATTACAATATAAAACAATAGATACACAACATAATACAATATGCTGCAATACAAAAGAATATAATTCACTGATATAATACGGCACAATGATACAAAATAGAACAATTCAATACAAAGTAAAACCGCTACATCTGCTTTGCAACACAATACAATACAATACATCACAACACAATACAAACTATGATTCAGACAATACAAAAAGTCGACTTTGATCCATTTAACATAAGTCACTCGTGTCCTGATCTAATGTTCACTGCGTTTGAAGGCGCTCTTTCTTGCTGTCTTGGATCGGAAGACAGAACAGGAAGTTTCCTACGACTCGTTATATATAAAGACCGCATTAAATCATTGCCTAGGCAACTCGTGCGATTAATCAAAGCAACGTCGGACGTTTCTGCCTTGACAGCTGACAGACAAAAAAGAGAGACAGGCAGGCAGACAGACAGACACACAGCCACGGACAAAACAGAAAGAGGAGACAGACAGACACACAGACATCCAGGCAGAGGAGACAGACAGAAAAGACAGACAGAGGAGACAGACAGAAAAGACAGACAGAAAGACACACAGACGCACAAACAGAAGAGACACACAGACACACAGACACAGTAGACAGACACACAGACAGAGGGGGCAGACAGACACATAGACGCACAGACAGAGTAGACAGATGGACACACAGACGAACAGACAGACACACAGACAGAAGAGACAGGCAGGCAGACATACAGACAGAAGAGACAGACACACACACAGACACACCGACAGAGGAGACAGACAGAGGCACAGACAGAGTAGACAAACACAGACAGACACACAGATAAGGAAAGAGACAGATGCATGAACACATGAATAGACAGACAATCACACAAATAAGAAGTACAAAAACCAGACAGTGGTCGGCATAGTAACGGTCGAGAAGGAAATATTTTACATTGTTTTGTATTGTATTGAGATGTGGTGTATTGTATTGTATTGTATTGTATTGTATTGTATTGTATTGTATTGTATTGTATTGTATTGTATAGGAGAGGAGAAAAACAGAGAAGAGAAGAGTGGAGTGCAGAGCAGAGAAGAGAAGATAACGGGGCAAGAGCATGTGCAGGAAAGCTTAGAGAAATGAAGACAGAGGTCTAGTAGGAGACACACGTACAGCAAAGAGGACACCCGACGATCCATCATCGGACAAAGAAAGCGACGCAAAGAAAGAGAACTACAAAGGCACATCACGAACAAAGACACCAGAGATAGGACGGACCCAGACAACAAGCTATTCCTCGACTGCGCTGTGCCGCCTACTCGCCCTCCCTTGGCGCTCCCTCTGCATCCTTGTTCCTCCCTCCCTGCGCTGTCTCGTCCCATCCAAAAATAGATATTGATTCGAATGCTGATGAGTCAGATATGGGACCGATCTTGAGTCCGGCGATTTCCTCCTCCCTTTGGTCTCTGGCCACCGCCCCGTCTTTTGGCCCACTGGTCACCCGTCCCGTCCTTTGGTCCACTGGTCACCCGTCCCGTCCTTTGGCCCACTGGCCACCCGTCCCGTCCTTTGGTCCACTGGCCACCCGTCCCATCCTTTGGCTTCCCTGCTCTTCAATCCGTGATGGGACTGATTGTTTAGGCTTTACGTGTGTTGCGGGAATTTGCCTGTTGTGTAGGCAATGTTTTTTGCAACGTACCGGTATATTAAAAGGCGCTATTATTAAGTTCACAAAAGCATGCATTCTTACTGCCTACCTTTTCCCTTCACCTACTCTTTTCTCCCTTTCCGAAAGGTGCCAAGACATGCGTCTTGCTTCATTATAATGCAATACAATGCAAAAGAATACAATTCAATCCAATCCAATCCAATACAATACAATCTAATACAATACAATGCATTGCAATGTAGTATGTTTCGCTCTTAGCATTTATTATGCAAACAATTGTCTTGTCTGTATTTCTGTTTGTATGTTTGTATGCAATCATTTCGTATGTCTCTATTTCTTTAATTGCTCTCTCTCTCTCTCTCTCTCTCTCTCTCTCTCTCTCTCTCTCTCTCTCTCTCTCTCTCTCTCTCTCTCTCTCTCTCTCTCTCTCTCTCTCTCACTCTGTCTCTCTGTCTCTCTGTCTTTCTCTCTGCCTACTCTTTCCTCTCTCTTTATGATTATTCTTGCATAGTCATCATCTTACCTTCAGAACTCTATCTGCATTCTCATTCTTCCTCTCCAACCCAACAACTCTTTCCTCTCACTTTCTCTGCCTACTCTCTTATTCCTGTCCATTCTGTCTGTCTCTGTCTCTGTCTCTCTCGCATATATTTTAACTCTGCCTAATCTTTTCCTTCCCTACACTTCTCCGTTTCTATCCCTCACCATTCTTCCTCTTCCCGTCTCGTCATTCCACCCTCTCCCTCGCTCTCCCTACCATATCCTCCTCTCTCATTCTACTCATTACCTGCAACTGGACATTCCGCCATACCCTCTCCTCCTCACCCTTATGCCAGCGGACGGGGTTAATATTTTATTCATGCGTATTACAACCAGAAAAGCGAGACTGTCAGAAGCTTGCGGTTGCTATTCCAGCGCTTGCCAGTAACAAGCGCTGGGCAGCGACAGCTGAAGGTCGCTTGAATGTTCTCAGCACAGCGAATACAACAAAACCATTGGCAGGTTATGCGAGGTAAGCTGACAGCTTAGGAAAGACGCGGATTATTATAATAGGGTAATATTGATACGAGACTCTGAAGAGGCGCTAAATAAGCATACAGGCACATATAGAGATACACAAATGCATGCATACAAGTAGATTTACATGTATGCATCTGTATGTGCATACATTCATGTACGTGCTTGCATTTCCTATATAAGGCAACCATATACATACATACATACATGCATGTATCAATAAATAATTATATATACACATACATACCAACATATATATAAATACACACATATATACATACATACATACTCGTACATACATACACATGCATACATACATACATACATACATACATACATACATACATACATACATACATACATACATACATACATACATACATACATACATACATACATACATACATACATACATACATACATACATACATACATACATACGAGTACATACATACATACATACATACATACATACATACATACATACATACATACATACATACATACATCAGGACTCTTAATGTAGCACATTTTCAGCACCTCAGACAAACATACATGCTTATACATAAACATATATACTACATACATATAGATATACTTACATACATACATACATACATACATACATACATAAATACATACACTCTTACATAGATATATACATATGTACATACATCCATAAATACATACATACATACGAGTATATATATATATATATATATGTATATATATATATATATATATATATATATATATATATATATATATATATACATGCACACCAAGTGGCTGTTTGTCTGGCAAGCACAGGGATGTAAAACAGTATCCAACCAGATTAGTGTAGACATCTTTATGATATCAATTTGCTCCGGAATGACCCTTCATTCCCCCACTGTCTGTGTAATTCATAACATGTATCAAGTAGGAAGGTTAACGAAGCGGTTACCGTGCGCGGACCTTGAGCAAGTCCTTCGTGTATAATAATTGCTTAGTGCAATCGATGCACTCTGTCTTATGGTCACGTGTGCACTTCTGAACTTTGGAAGGAGTGCATTATCAAGTACAGTGGTAAAACAGGACATTATCAAGTAAAGTTGTGAAGGAGGACAATATCAAGTAATGTTATTAAAGAGGGAATTATGAAGTGCAGTTATGAAGGATGGCATTATCAAGTAAAGTTAAGAAAGAGGGCATTCTCACGTACAGTTATGAAGGAGGGCATTGTCAAGTACAGTTACGAAGAAGTGCTTTATCAAGTACATTTATGAAGGAGGGCATTATCAAGTACAGTTATGAACGAGGGCATTATCAAGCAAATTTAGGAGGGCAATATCAAGCAGAGTTATGAAAAAGGGCATTACCATATACATTGATGAAGGAGGGCATTATTAAGTATTTGATGAAGGAGATAATTATCATTCACAGTTATGAAAGTGGGCATTATCAAGTACAGTTATGAAAGTGGGCATTATCAAGTACAGTTATGAAGGAGGGCAATATCAAATACACTTATGAAGGAGGGCATTATCAAGTACAGTCAGTGCTTTTTTCAGGCACCTTTTTTCAGATACTAAAAAATTATTCATTTATTTTAATACTAAAAACAATAATTTAGTTATTTTAATTCCATTTCAGTGTTTTGAACTGCTTTCAGTGTTTATTGAGACCCCTCCCAATCCCCAATCCCGTTTTTCTCGGAAATTTAGCCCACTGATAATTATTCAGTTCCGGAACCTATTGTTCCGTTCCGGAACCTTTTTTTCAGAAAAAAAAGCACTGAGTACAGTAATGAAGGAGGGCATCATCAAGTACAATTATGAAGAAGTGCTTTATCAAGCACAGTTATGAAGGAGGGCATTATCAAGTACAGCTATGAAGAAGAGCATTCCCCTATCAGGTACAGTTATGAAGGAGGCATTATCAGGTACAGTTATAAAGGAGGCGTTATCAAGTACAGTTATAAAGGAGGCGTTATCAAGTACAGTTATGAGGGAGGGTATTATGAAATACAGTTATGACTCGAGACTTTCTGCAGCGCTTGTCTATCAAATTCGTAACCATTATTCTGACCAGTTTTCATTGGGACGCGTTAGCTAATGACATACCTATGATACCTTTACCTGGTTTTCAGTGCGGGAAAGTTAGAACTAAGTTGGTGGCACATCTACTGCTTCAGCCTTAGCTAATAATGAAGGAAATGAGCGGGCAATGGCTTAGACGAGATTAGGCCTATAAGATTACCTTAGTTATAAGATTACACTCATTACCTTAGCTTAGTCCGATAAAAAACGGTACTGAGTGCGCGATTGGATCAAAACGGACTTGGACAATCATGCATCTAAACAGGACCGTATGGCATAGGACGATTGCTATCTCATGCATGCCAGCTAGGCTCTAGAACCGCATACATACACGCAAACATTCAACAACAATAGTCCTATGGTGGATGGTCCCGTTAAGATGCAATGTTTTTCAGCTGCGGTCCGATCAAGACAACAGCAAGGCGACAAGAGGACCGCGATTTCTTCCACGATATCCGTCCGTGCGCCTTTGTGCGCCTGAGCGGGTCCTCAGAGGCTGTTCGCCGGCCTGCTCGATGGATTGACCGGGAGCGCTTCCTGGCCGGGCGAGCGGGCGGGCGTGCAGGCGGCTCGGGCATTACGAGACCCGTGTTAGCGATGAATAGACGGTCGGACGGGCTTTTCAAAGTGGCTCGAGACACGCTCGCCGAAATGATCTTAGGTTTTGACATGCAAAACCCTGTCGATTCAGACGCCTAACTAAAGTCGATTCACCTGAGTTGTATTGATTCGTCGAACGAAAGACAATGGTTCTGACGAATGCCTGGCTTCTGCGTACCTGAGCGCCGCAGAACGGGTCGGACGCAGTCACGAGTCTTCTATCGGCGCATGGCTTTGACACTTGCGGCCTCCGTTGCTGTGACTGCGGTGGTTTTCGTTGAAGGGGCTCTAGTTGGAGGATATCGTTTCGATAGGAGAGGCAACGGGAGGTAGGAGGAGATCAATCTAGGACTGGAAGGGGACAGGAAGCATCATCATTATCATAATTACTGATCATCATCAGCGTCGTTGTCGTCATCTTCGGCGGCATTACCACCGTCGTTTATCGTTGCCCATCGTCGTCGTCGTCATCATCATAATGATCACCCTCATCGTCGTCATCATGATCATCGTCGTCGTCATCATCCTCATCGTCGTCATCATCACAATTCTCGTCGTCATCATCATCGTCGATTCCATTTTCGGGCGGTATTATCATCCATCATCATCAGCAGCAGCATTATAATCGTTGTCATCGTCATCATTATCATCATCTTCCTCGTCGTAGTCATCGACATACTCCTTTTCTAATCCTGTCTATTCACCGCCTTAGTTATCACCCTCTTCCTTCTTCTAGTCCCAAACATCATCACCACTAGGCCTACCAGGCCTATGGCCGGATGGTGATGTCAACATCATCATAGTCATAATCTTCATTGTCAACGTTATAAACACTTCATCAACGTTGTCGTTGCGGTCTTTATCACTGCGTCGTTGTCACAGTCGTTATAATCACTGACGTCGCTTCCGCCATAAGACGATGAATTCATAAAGTCTTTACTATGACGTCATCAGCTGTTCTACGCTACGTCACTGATTGCTGCTTTCCACGACGCAGAAGTTTTGATTAAAATCAAATCTAATCTAATGACTTCTATAGCGCCTTCATAACAATGTCCAAGAGATTAGTCAACGGGTGAAATCGCAAATGAAATTCGTAATCCATTGGAAATCAATCTGAAATCTACTCAGAAAGCCAATTCCGGAATTCATTAGATGATCCAGATTGAAATCCAGTAAGAAACCAGGTTGTAATCCACTAGGTCAACGGTTGTCAACCTTCTGAGACTCGAGGACCACTTAAAAATTTGTGTCTCGGTCGCGGACCACCACTAAAAATTGCGCCAAAACCAAATTAAGAACTTTTTGCCATAAATCCTCGTATTATTGGTTTCATGCTGCTATATAATACATAGCAGCATGAAACTGTTTTATGTCAATCGCTAGAGTCGGCTATATTATAGCCGATTCTAGCGGCTATATAATAGCCGATTCTAGCGGCTAGGCCTATATTATAGCCGATTCTAGCAGCTATATTATAGCCGATTCTAGAGATTGACATAAAACAAAAATTTTTAAACTTGACAAAATTTGTCTGCTTGCATGTTTTTAATTGTACAAAATAAAAATTGTCGGCCTTGCTCGCAAACCAAGAGGCAGATGGCCGCGGACCACAGGTTGAGAACCGCTGCACCAGATGATCCAGAATTAAATCCATTAAGAAGCCAGGTTTGAATCCATTAGAGCAGTGCTGTCCAACCTTTTTGACACCGTGGGCCACCAAAAAATTATTTTTGAAAGCCGAGGGCCACACTAGTAAATTCAAAAGCAACGACTAAAATTAGTGAAAATTACTACCTGTGGAGAACCGTACGTTTAAAGCTTTAAACAAGTATAATGGATTTTGTGTTCACACTGTCAAAGGACAAGCCATATTACGAACGAATAGCTATGCAATTAGGCCGGTGACTGACTTCTGCTTCTTTTTTACACAAATTGCAAAAATGTTTCGAGCTCGGGCGGGCCATTTAAAATCAGTCAGCGGGCCGCATGTTGGACAGCAGGGCATTAGAGGATCCAAATCCACTATTGGAACCAGCTTGAAATCATGTAGAGATGTCGGGCTGATATGCACAACATTAGGAAAGTTATTAATACGATAGAACTGGTATGTATGAGTTGATATTAGTTTGTTCCATTCTCTGAGTTATTCTTCCTGCTTCGGTAACTTCGGCACTGTCCATAATCTGATAGCGCCAGTCCCAAGCCTGGATAAAGGAGGAGGGTGACGCTAATCATCTTTGTTCTGACAGAGCGTCGTTAACCACAACTAACCAGTCATTTTGTTCCGAGGGCATGTGCTTTGTTCTATCTGACCGATCTCCTTCAAATACACTCTTCACACATCGTTGTTCTAACTTCCGTTTGATCTTTAATGTAATGTAATTACTGGAGATCTTCTAATTTTCTCAGCGCCACGCAGAACCTGCGTCCAGTAGAGACGAGTGTGTTTGCCGACGCTTAATCGAATCACGTCCGTAAGAGTCTCTGGTTGTTTCGTCAGCTTCTGTTCCGCTAATCAAGAAGTCTGGAGGAGGGCTACAACCATAGAAGACAAGGTCCGTCTTAGTCCGGAAGGATGGATGTGATGCCGATGACTGGCAGTATATGGCCATGCTTAGGGGAGAATGTTGTTTAGAAAATGAATGAATGGGTGGGTAGATGGGTGGGTGGGTAGATGGGTGGGTGGGTGGATGGGTGGATGGTTGGATGGATGGGTGGATGGGTGGGTGGATGGATGAATGGATGGTTGGATGGATGGATGGATTGATGGTTGGATGGATGGATGGATGGATGGATGGATGGATGGATGGATGGATGGATGGATGGATGGATGGATGGATGGATGGATGGATGGATGGATAGATTGGTGGGATGAATGGATGGATAAATGGAAAGATGGGTAGTTGAGACAGAGACACTTAAGTGGAGAGGCATACTCAGACTACGACAGATAGACAGAGAAAAACAAAACAAAGACATAGAGATACGGACACAGAGACACTTACACTCTTAGAGATGGACACAGTCAACCAGACAGACGGCTAGAAGCAACCAACCTCAACCCCCCCCCTCCATCCATTCCAGGGAGAGACTGGCGGAAGAGCACCAAATCATTTTGTCGACTGATTTGCTGCCGTCTCTAACGGATTCCGACGCAGCATCCGGGTCTCTCTCTCTGCCTACGTTCGTGATGCTTGTGCTAAATAAGCCCTCCTGAAGACTTGCAGCGAGTCACGTGACCGCACACCCGGCTCTCGAGAAATCTTGTTCCCCTCTGTCGTTTCTGTTTCTAAAGTTCGACTAAAATGCAATGGAAATGTGCACGTTTTCCTATAGCGACCAGAGCCTCAACTCTGCTCATGTTGCACTGAATTAAACGGGACCAACTTACAATTTTCAATTACTTATCCACCATAGGCTGTCTATCTGACTTACAGACTGATCTTTTGGATAGTGGGCTGATTACGGCTTGGTTTTCGTGTGCCATTGGTTGATGCTTTGTGCATTAGACAGTGGCGCAATAGAAGTTGCTAATAACTACAATCATTTTATTTTGATCATCGTTTTCCTCACAGGACGGTGGCTGCAATTTTATTTCAATCCTGAAGGACAAAGGGATAATTCATTTTATTTCACAACCGTATTTATCATTTTTATCTTATGAAATGCATGGTACGATGTTTTTATTTTTATGGTATTACATTCATTGTATAGCACTTTACGTACATAGCCTTTTGTTCATTTTACAGATTCCTTTCTGCACGATGCAATATGTAGTCACGAATGAGACGCAGATTTCTTTTTAACATTTAAGCACCAGATGTTATCTTAATCAATGCTGTACTGCGTGTTCATCATCTGAGTGCATAGTAGCATATTGTAGTAGTTTCCAGTGTTTAACAACATCTAATGGCTGCCAGGGTCGTTCACGTAGTCCTCCTCCTTTAACCAATCTTGAGACTGGCACCACCCGAGCACGTAGGCGGAGTTTATATTGCGGATGATAGACTTTCACGAGTGCTAAAAGAGTAGGAAGGTTTTCCGATTAACGACTTGTTGCTTGCGATGAATTGTGACGAACGCAGGTTGTGACAGGGACTTTGACAACAATTGTTCGGCATTCTGTTCCCATCCAGGAATATAATCTGTTATTTCCTGACTGTCTAAACGCGTGCACGATTCCGCAATATATTCGTCGCCATTAAATAGAAAGTTTTTACTTCCGAACTGTCTTAACGGATGCAGAAAGCAGCAATGTATTTGTCACGATGAATGATTTTGACGCATTTCCTGCACGAGATGAAGTTTCTGTAGCGAGATAATGGCGAGTGTTGTAGAGATATGAGATATCCCAATATATTCGTCATTTTTTAGATACGTACCTGTGAGCCAATAATTTCCGTGGACTGGCTTCCTGATTTTAGCCAACTTCTGAGTTGAATGTATTCTCTACGTTGGCACATATTGAAACAGGTAGCAGTGGCTGTGGAGATACACTAAGTCTTTGTCGAAAGACATTCATGATTCAACAGGAAAAGTTCTTATTCTCGAAGCTTCTCAACTAAAACAGAAATCTCAGTGTAATCGTCACGCCAATAGATGTTGACGCATTTGCTATAGTACATAGACATTTTCTGCCATATACATACATAGGCTGTACTGGACGTGAGACTTATCCGCGAGCTAATTCCTGATTACCAATATGTTCGTTCGACAAGGATACAGATGCTTAAAATCGCATTGGATGTGAACGGAATTATCTTGGTAACTGACTCCGGAATCCCAATATGTTCGTGAAACGACAGAGGATGTAAACGAAAATTTGAGGATTTACCTGAAGGAGGATACAAATGAAAATGTTTATTATGAGGATTTCTGATGAGACAGAGGTTTAACTGTCCATTGAAACATTCACTTTCAAATATATCGATAACATGAATTGACTTCTCCGATTCTGTTCCATTCACTGCGATCAGGCACACAAATCAACTGAAAGTCGGATCAACTTTTTATACTTGCGCTACATAAGTTCCAGAATCGGATTACTGACGTCACAGCAAAATGGCCGACGATGACGCAATTGAGATCGACGAATTCGCCATGTTCCAGGCGCGTTCGATGGGCGTCGAGACTGAATACCTGGAGATGGCAAAGGCTGGCAGGCACCAGGGTCGCAGCTCTCACAACCGCCGAGGGGAAGAGACCAGTCCAGGGACGTCGAGTGGCCGAAAACGGGGTCAGAGGTCGAGCGCGGGGCGCCAGCGCAGTTCGAGACAGCCACGAGGCGATGACGAAGCAGGAGCCCCGTACGACTCTCCAACATCACCGAGACAATGCGACGCCGCGAGGGAGTGGAACTGCAAAGTCAGATCCTGTGCCCCGGACGATGAGAACTCTGCCCAGTACGTAGAGGAGATAGAAGAACAACGAGAGAACGGTGAGGAGTGCCTGCAGCCTCTCCAGAGGTCGCATTCATACCGCTCGAAGCGATCCGGAGGCACACAGTCGTGGGCGGAAGAGGACCCAGTAAAACCGGATGAGGTATTTGAACAACGAAACGACGCAGAACCCGTCACCTGCGACCTTAAGAGAACCCTGACGATGCCGGCCAAAAGACACCGAGACCGAGCAGCGGCAAAATCCTCGGGCGATGGAGCAGGACGCGACTCCATCCGATCCTGGAATCGAAACCGAGATCCGACTGCACTGCACGAGGAAAACGACAACGAGGAGGAGGAATCGAGGACAGTTGACTTCCGGTCAAGTCAGGGCTTCCGCGGAAACGCATCGAGGACTCGAAGATCGGAGAACGGCGAAGAGGGACCTGGCAACGACGGTCGATCGGGTAGAGGAAGACCGGAAGAAGGCCGAGTAGGCAAAGGCGGGGTCGCCTGGAAGGATACTGTCACCAGCTGCATGCAAAACTCTTCGCCCGCCCACGACCAGGGAGTAATCGGCAAGAAGTCCTGCCTTCTGAGACACGATAGTAGCGTCAGCTGCCAACTCCGCCATCCCCAGACACCGGACTCCAACCGTCGCCGTACATCCAACGAAACAAACGCTCGTACATCGACCGGTGACGCGGGGAAGACCGGGACGGCCGATCGTCTTGCCCCCGGGACTCAGAACGACGTTGGTGGGTCTCGGTCGGAGAACGGACGCAGCGGTGAGTCTGGGATTAGGGACCCGGCGGGGGTCGGCGTTCGTGTGGCCAGAAGTCGGGTGGAGCGCCCTCCACCGGGAAACGAAGCGACTGTTTACAAAGTCCTCGTTCTTGGCAGTCAGGGAGTTGGAAAGTCCACCGTTACTCAGCAACTGCTGGCTGCTGGAAATGGCGACGATGACGGTTAGTAATCAATTAATCGATAGATCAATAACTGAAAAAATAAAAGATAGAATGAATTAATGAATCAATCAACCATTCAGTCAGTCACTCGAATCAATTAATCAATTTGCGAGCCAATCAATAAAAAGAATTATTAATTCGTGAAGTAATGAATATACAAATGCATGATTAATTGCATGATTGAAAGAATGAATGATCAAATGAACGAATGAATGAATCAGCAAGTGAATTAATAAGTTTATTTATTTATTCCGGATATTTCTATAGCGCCTCTCGAAGTCAACTACTACTCAGAGGCGCTCCCGACTACAGCATTGATACTGTGCCGGAATTTTCACGCTGAAGCGCCACGAGCAATTACGAGTGAAGGACTTGCCCAAGGTCCGTACGCAGCGGCTAGA
>OY744603.1:12786030-12788530 GCA_963556255.1 Allolobophora icterica | reverse complement strand
CTATCTGACTGATCTAAGCAATTCCTTCCTAGGACAGTTTGAAGATGTTTGCTGCACGGAGCCGAATGCGACGGAGCGTAAATTCAATAGATGACTGTTCCAGGCGGGTCGTCCAAAACATGCCAAGGTCGGCGGATTCGAGTTGCGGCAACAGCATGTCTCCAGCGTTAGAAGAGACCGGGTTGACATTGAAACTGGAAAACACAGCTCCCTGATATACAGCGGCGTAGGGTATTCTGCGCCCGAGGAGGAACTATGAAACTGACGCCCCCCCCCCGTTTTATTTGTTTATTTATTTAATAGTTTCCAAATACATCGTTATTCATAATGAGTATGTGGTGTCCCTTAGTGCTCAATGGGGCGCCAAAATCATACCTGACAACTGGTTTTTAAGTAATGAGGATAAAAGTTTATATTTTTGGGTGACAAAATTAATCTTATAAATTTGTTTAGGATAAATTAGTTAAAATTTAAAAAAAAATTAAGAGTAAAATTAAACATTAATTTTAACCCTCATTTTGGCGCCCCTACTTTTGGCGACCGGGGACACATGTACCAATGCACCCCCTAACTACGCGCCTCTGCTGATATAATGATGATTTTTATACAAGGCACAGTTACTTCTGAACTACCGAATCAGACGAATCGTGACTCTCGTCAACTGATTTCGATTTTCTGCTCAGATTTCTTAGAAACGGCCACCAATTGATGCCTCGCACACCATCATAGCGGCACTCTACAACTCTGGCATGCACTGTCGTTTCCGGGTGGTGCCAATCCCAAGTCAGGATAAAGGAGGAGGAAGACGCCAACGGGTCTGGCAGCCATAAGATGTCGTTAAACACTGTAAACTACTACTGCGCTCTACAAGTTGCCAGCTACCCTCATATGCTGAGGCTGAGAAAAATAAAGTAGTTGCTGTCGGGGTAATTCTGTCAGGATAGTTGCTGTATGGATTGTTGTCGGGATAGAGTTGAAGCGAATGCGTGGCTGCATTATCTGGGGCTGCTTTGTGAGGATTATCCTCCTATTCAGATGATCACAGCTACAGATTAACCCATTCGTGGCCAAATTTTATTTTGCTAAAATTTTTTGATATTTAGCAACGTCATATTAAGTAATTAAAGGAATTAACTCACATTTGTGATAATTTCATTAAATTTTATTTATATAGCGCATAAAAATTTTGTTCCATTATTGGAACATGGCGTTGTTCCAATATTGGAACATCCATATGTTTGATACTTCACTAGAGAAATGCCACAGTGACTGCTTCTTCTTGTCCATGCCTATACTTTATTAGGCTATACTGCAAAATGTGCAGGTAAGCAGTCACTCTGAGACCTGTTTATGGTAGTATTTTGTAGCAGTTCACTGGCTGCAAGTAAACGCGACAGACACCACAGCCAGATGTGTTTTACAGACACGATATCGATATCCACCCTGTTTCACATTATCTGGGTAGTGCTTGGCATTGCTGTTGAGTCTGACACTGTCTGGAATGTTTCTCACAAGAACGGCTTCGCTATTTGCAGTTGAGGATGGTCTGCCCCGATTCTGTGGCTCACTGAAGAACAGCAAATAGGTAGCCACAATCTTGCGAATGAAGCCAAAGAAATCCACTTTAGGCAGTTCTTCGTCATCAAAATTGTTGTCAGTTTGCTCAGTCGCTCTAGCCCTTTCATTTCTTATCTGTCTTTGGTGCAGTATCCAGGCGTTGGACATGGATGCAGACATCAAGTGTGTGAACATTTGACACCACCATTTTTTGTTGCGTAGCTTCACACGATACCCCGCCACATTTCTGTCCATCAGATTCTGGTCTGTGCCACCCATGAATGATTTGTACATGCTGTTTACCTTGAATAGTTTGTTTGCACACATGATGACTGTAGTAAGGAATCATACTCTCGTCTACATCGACATGCTCTACATAAGCTGGAAGCATTTTCATGCACGTTTCATTCAAATGGGCGACGAGTGGTCTAATCTTGGCAAACTTGTCGTCAGATGCTAAGTAGTGTTGTCAGCGAAATGAAGATTCTCGAGTATAGCTCTGAATCTGTTTCTTGGCATGGCCTGGGCAACAGCTTCAATTCCGATGTCTGCATCTAAACTCCAGTACAAGTCTCTTCGAGGTAGTGAACTGTAACCTGATATCATCAACACTGTGAAGAAGTGCTTCAGTTCCTCCACTGTTACTTCATACTGGTAGCATTATATTGTCTGGCATACAGTTCAGACTGGTTCTTGATGTACTGAAATAATTCAATGGGCCAGAATATTTAAAATAGTTCTGTAGGGGGATTTTTGGTGTGATCACATTGTTCAGAGACCACTAATGTACTGGGACTTCAAGTCACCTTTCTTCCACTTTTCCACAGTCTTGGAAAATGTTCTCTTCTTCGCTGCAGCATGCCTTTATTACTGCCTTCTAGAACAGCTACACTGTATTCCTCTCCACTACCACTGTCCCCACTATCTTCTGCATCTACTGTAG
>OY744603.1:12613530-12781030 GCA_963556255.1 Allolobophora icterica | reverse complement strand
TTAGTTTAAGGGACTGCTCTTCTTCTTCTTCTTCATACATAGTTCATTCGAAATAATGTCTATTGTAGCCTATGATTTCGCATATGACGACATAACCGACAGCGAATTGGTTCGATTTGCGGACACTGCTAGCACCAATGCTGAAGAAATCAGCGATTCGCAGCTGATGCGTGCAGCGGATGATATCGAGTCTCAAGCATACACTGGTCAGATCTCTCGGACAACCAATCAGCCGTTACCCATCGAACCTGAACTCTCGGACAGCCAGTTACTGGCATGTGTCTTACAAATCGAGCTCGATGAAGAAGAGAAACGAAAACAGCGATCATTACAAAGAGGAAAAATGCCTTGTAAATATATTTCTTCATATCACATTAAGGAAAGATGTACTAAATATTTCCTACGATTGGTACAGCATCATTGCGCATCGACTTAATCATTTATCTTCCTTTAGGTTGACTTTTATTTTGTCTTAATTTTCTTTTCTTTTTCGTTCAGTACTCCTCGTGTTGATTTCACTTCTCTATGATGGATACAATAAGTTTCATTTAATTTATTTATTAGAGAAGTGGTGTTATACACACTCATGTTCACTGAAAACACACACATGTTTATTTGTCTAGTAAAGAAACGGACTCTACCTGAATCAGACCGAGAAATATCTACAGAAAATCAGCAGAAAAAAAGAAGTAAGAATATAATATTATTTTCGGTTTATTGACGAATAATTGTATTAAAAGATTGGAGTAATTCATTATCTGCTAATAATTATTAACAGAGAGTCATATTTTATCAGTTTATCTCATTGATTCCCTTTTAACAGTTGTATATGCTAATTACGACAGATCTTTTAATTAAATAAATTTTGAGTGAAAAGATATTATGTTATAAATAATGATTCTGCACATTAATATATTGGTTATATATATATATATATATATATATATATATATATATATATATATATATATATATATATATATATATACACACACACACACACACACATTCACAAAATGAAAAAAAAAATGGATGAATCGAATGTTCTGACTATGTATTTGATTCAGATATCAACACAGCCGGAAAGTGCATAAGTTGCTCAGCATTTAAGGAAAAGACGCTAACGGTTGACGGTCTTTGCAAGGTCTGTGAGAAGAAGAGACAGTGTCCAAAATGTCTTGCTAGATTGCAAGCTCGCTTCTTCGCTCCTGGTAATGATCACTGCAACACATGTGTCCGAAAACAGTCAACGCCTGGTGTTAAATCTTCCGTCCAAAACACTTTTATTAGACAGGACATTCCGATGGATTCCGGTATCGTCGACATAGGCATGTTGATGCAAAGCTTGGACGACATTCTACAAGAAAGTCTGGAAAATGGCTTGAGAGATCAGGGGTAAGCATGCTATTAGATTGGTAACTTAACATCGATTTGTTTGATTGACCTAGTACAGAGCTTTCAATAATATAGTCTGCCAAGAGCAGTGGTCCGCGAGAGCATTTTTTTAATATTAATTAACTGCGATTAGCACCGCATAGTTTTGGCATTTATTCAAACGGATATGATTGGGTATTGTCATAAGCAAGCTTGTATCCTGGAAATAGTCTGACGGTTTATTTTGATGAAATATTAAGTGATATATATTTTATTTTTTAAATATTTTGATCCGCAATCTAGCCTATGCCTAGAAAAAATAAGGGCGCCTGGTCCAAAAGTTTGAAAACCACAGGCCTAGTATACTTTGTGGTGCATAGCATTATCGATTGCTCAATCAAACTATGGACTCTATTAATCCGTACTTGGTTATGTGTTTGGATTTAGAGCAATCAAATGGTATCTGACATTGGATGTAGAGTTTCTCCGTGAAAGCGCCGAGGGAGATGCGTCTACCACCGGATATTTCAAATCGGATACCGAGATCCTCATGAATCCGTCGCAGTCAGCAGAGCAACTAGAAGCGGCAAAAAGACGGTTCTATACTTTGGTTGATTCTTTTGTATGTGAAGGTTCTGGGTGGAAAATCGATAAAGTGGCCAAACTGCAATTGTGTACAGCATCATATGACCCCATTGGCGGCTCATCATATATTCCAACGCCTTTATGGATTGCTAAAAAGAAGGCTACTGTAAATATAGTTAACTCTGACAATTATTGCTTCTTGTACAGTGTATTAGCTGCATCGCACTTTCAGCATAGTAATCCCCAACGTGTGAGTCACTATAGACACTTTTTGAATGAATTGCATACAGATAATCTGACATTTCCATTGCATATTGGTGAAATACCAAAGTTCGAAATCGCAAATGAAGATTACGCCATCAATGTAATTTACGCTAATGAGGAAGACAAAATATTTGTCCCGCTCTATGTTTCACCCCATAGAAATAGACGAAATGAAGTCATGTTGTTACTGCTTAGCGACGATGAAAAGCAGCATTATATTTTAGTGCGAAATCTGTCAGCTCTGTTAGCTGGAAGAACGTCTTCCACCAATAAGACATATCCCTGTACATATTGCCTTCACTGCTTTAAATCAGAAGACACGAGGAAGGCGCATATTCCGGAATGCGGACTTCATGGCCTTCAAAACATTAAGTACCCATCGCCGTCTAAGTGCTTTTTAAAATTCGAGAGCATACAGAAACAGATGGCCATTCCATTCGTAATATATGCCGATTTCGAATGTTTTTTAGAAAAAACAGACTCAAATATTGGAAAATCAACTACAGTGTGCGATAGTCATACTCCTAGCGGTTTTTGCTGCTTGACAGTCTCGTCTTTTGAGTGTTTTAATAACGAAAATGCTTTTGTGCATGGCGGAGATAATGTGATGAATACATTTTTTGATCACTTAAAGAGTGAACAGGCTAGGATTAATATCATTTTGGCACGGAATGAAAAAATGAAGACACTGACAAAATTGCAGCAGGCAGATTACAATGCATGTAAAAATTGCCCTTCATGCGATGTAACACTGAGTCACAAAAATAAAGTAAGACATCATTGCCATGTAACGGGTAACTTCATAAGTGCAGTTTGCTCAAATTGTAATTTGCAGCTGAAATTTCGAAAACCCACGAAGTCTAAAAATTTCATAATACCAGTTGTTTTCCATAATCTGAAAGGTTATGATTCGCATATAATATTAAAACACATAACCCGTATTTACGCACCAAACGATATCTCTGTTATTGCCATGAATATGGAGAAGTATCTGGCATTTGAGATAGAGGGTCTGCGATTTTTAGACTCCCTTCAATTTCTCAACTGCAGCCTAGATACGTTGACTAAAAATTTGACTAAAGATGGAAGTTCCAAATTAAACCACATGCGTCGTCATTACAGCAATGATGAACAATTTAACTTACTTTTACGTAAAGGTGTCTACCCATATGAATATATGGATGCACAACAAAAAATGATGGAAACATCTCTACCGGAGAAAGAGGCCTTTTTTAGCCATCTGACTGATGAGAACATAACTGATGATGACTATGCACATGCTCAGTGTGTTTGGAATAAATTCAGTATGCAATTCCTACAGGATTACCATGATTTATATATGAAAACGGACGTTATTTTGTTAGCTGATGTTTTTGAGGAATTCAGGAAGATGACCATGGAAAATTATAAACTCGATCCACTGCACTATTATTCAAGTCCTGGATTAAGCTTTGATGCATGTCTCAAAATGTCAAAAGTAACACTAGAACTCTTAACGGAACCAGAACAATTTCTGTTTGTAGAAAAGGGATTACGCGGTGGTGTGTCCATGATTAGCAACAGATATGCTAGGGCAAATAATCCATATCTTGGTGATTATGATGCAAATCTTGAGAATAGTTATATATTATATCTGGACTGCAATAATTTATATGGTTATGCCATGAGCGAACCTCTACCTACAGGCAAATTTAGATTCTTGGATACTGATGAAATTGACAATTTTGATCTGGACTTAAAATCATCAAATGATAAGTATGGCTTTATATTGGAGGTGGATTTGGATTATCCAGAGAATCTCCACAAGAAGCATAATGACTATCCGTTAGCACCAGAAAGAGTAGCTGTTAATACAGCCATGCTGTCTCCGTATGCACGTGAATTAGCTGAAAAGTTGGGACTAAAGCACAGTGGTGTTGAGAAAAAACTAGTACCAAATTTACAGAAAAAGTCAAACTATGTTGTGCACTACCGAAACCTACAATTTTATTTGAAAATGGGAATGAAATTGGTAAAGACGCATAAAATTCTGGAGTTTGAACAGTCGAATTGGCTCAAAACGTACATTGACTTTAACACCAATAAGCGACAGGTTGCTACTTCTTCTTTTGAAAAGGATTTCTGGAAATTAATGAATAATTCAGTTTATGGAAAAACAATGGAAAATCTGAGAAAGCGACTGGATGTTCGCATTGTAACGAATGCAAGATCAGCAAAACGATATATTGCACGCCCAACTTTTAAATCATTTAATATCATAAATGATGATGTGACTGTAATTCATTTGACCAAATCTTGTATTGTGCAGAATAAACCTGTTTATGTTGGAATGTCCATTTTGGACATATCCAAATTACATATGTACTCTTTTCATTACGATCACATTTTGAATGTTTACAATGACAAAGCGAAATTATTGTTCACTGACACGGATAGCTTATGTTATAACATATGCACAGAAGATGTCTACGCAGATATGGAACAGCATATAAGCTATTATGATACGTCGGATTATCCGGCCGATCATGCTTTGTATAGTCGTTGCAACGCTAAAGTAATAGGAAAGTTTAAGGATGAGACGAATGCCACTCCACCAGTTGAATTTGTTGGTTTGCGGTCAAAAATGTATAGTTTGCTGCTTCCGCATAATAAAGAGAAAAAAACAGCCAAAGGCATCAAAAAGTCATATGTGAATAAATATATTCGTCATAATCATTATAGAAATTGCCTATTTGACGAGCAAGCCACAAATTCAAAGTTTCATGTCATTCGTAGCCGTAAGCACGATTTATTTACTGCAGAGATTAGTAAAACGGCACTGTCGCCGTTTGACGACAAGCGCTATCTTATTAACAGCATTGAATCATTAGCCTATGGACATTGTGACATACGTGATGAGAACTATTAGATTTTTTCTGCTTGTTTGTTAAATTTTCATTGTATATTTGAGCTTTTGTATATATTGTGCATATTTGTCTGTCATTTTACGCTTTTCATAATGATCACTGTCGACTGTGATGATAATGTATAATTGTATGGAAATGATTTTGAGTTCTGTTGATAATACAACGACAACCTCAACCTGATTTGTCTTCAATTGAGTATATAAGTCACAACAATTGACTTTATGTCATTCTCTAATATGGATCCTACCTGGCAACACCCTTTTTCTGCTATTGTAAGTGGACCTTCGGGTTGTGGTAAAACTCAGTTTACCCTTCGATTTATAGATCACCTACAACATATGGTAAATCCAACAGTTGACAAAGTAATGTGGTGTTATGGGATATACCAGGACATTTTCGATAAATATCCAGAAATTCAATTTCATGAAGGACTTCCGGACTTGAATATCTTCAATGGGAAAGACAAAATCCTTCTGATTTTAGACGATCTCATGAGTGAAACAGATGAAAGGGTCACCAAAATATTCACAAAGATCAGTCATCACAGAAATGTTTCAGTATTGTATCTCACTCAAAATCTATTTTACAAAAGCAAACATACAAGAACTATCAGTCTCAACGCTCATTATTTGGTTCTGTTCAAAAATGTAAGAGATTCTACTCAGATTGCAAATTTAGCCAGACAAATGTTTCCTGGAAAGTCAAATTTTATGCTCGAAGCATTCAGAGATGCAACGATGGTTCCATTTGGTTACCTCTTGGTCGACCTTAGACCTGATACCGATGAAAAGTGTAGAATAAGAACAAGCATATTTCCAGGCGAGACACATTATGTATATGTTAGAAAATAAATATATATACAGTCGCACAGAACATGTTACAATCATTCGTTTAAAATGTCTTCCAGACTAAGGAAGCATCTTGCCAAACTAAAACTGCTTAAGGAGGCCACGGTCAAAGTGCGGAAAAACATTTTGAAGAATTGTAACAAGAATCTCTTATGCTGCATATGTGAATGTGCTCAAAACGTTTTAAAAGGTCATGTCCCCCTGACTAAACCGCAGAAGAGCAAACTGAGTCGATTTAAAAAGAAGCTAAGAAACCTGGTGTCAAAGAAAACGCGTGTTAAGGTTAAGAAGAGACTCATTCAATCTGGTGGATTCCTCGGTGCACTGCTAACTCCCGTGCTTTCCTTTCTAGGCTCGCTTCTAAATCCTAACAGATAACATGGAACATGCAAAGAAAATGGTTTTAGTCGAACCGAGACAAATTGAGAAATGGAAGGAAACCATGTTAGATAAAACTCTGTCGAAACTAGACGGTGAAATCTATGACATACTACATAGAAACATTGCTGACGATGAAAAAGCTAAACTTTATTCAAACAGTCTAAGTCGTTATTTAAATATTGATAAACCTAGCGTTATAACAAAGTTTAGTTTAAACGATGTAGCTGCTAATAATGATAAAACTGAGATTGCGATCGATGCGAAAACTATAGAGTCTCAGGTGTTAGATACCGTTCCAAAGAAATGGAAATCTCAAGCATCGCGACTTTTGACACATATTAAAAACAATTCTGATGTTAATTGGAGCGAAAAGGGAGAACTCGTTTTGAAGAATACAACGATTCCTCGAACACATGTTGTGGATTTGGTAAACGACCTGCTCAGGAAAAGAACTTCGACACCAGACCCTGCAGGATGGAAGCAGCTTGCCGTCGCATTGAAGGACTGCAATATTCCACATGAATTAATCGGTAACGAAGACAGATGGAAATATATAGAAACAACCCATGACGAAGGCGCAACAGTTACTCCAAGTCGCAGACGTAAAAGGACGAGAAAACAATTTGTTTGGGAACCATACTGATGGACTCGTATTTTGATCCAAAGCAGGCTGGTAGTTTTGGTGGTGTGAAGACGTTTCAAAGACATGTAAAAGGACAAATTAAAACTAAAGATGTTAGAACGTGGTTACAGAAACAAGATGCATACACTCTGCATAAACCTGTTAGATTAACATTTAGACGTAGAAAAACATTCACTGTTGGTATTGATGATTTGTGGCAGGCTGATTTGGCCGATCTTTCTGCATTGTCAAAGTATAATGACAAGAATAAATACCTTTTAACATGTATAGACGTATTTTCTAAATATGCTTGGGTTGTTCCACTAAAATCAAAGACTGGATCTGCCTTGACCGAAGCCTTTTCAACGCTATTGGTTGATAGGCATCCAGCACATTTACAAACCGATAAAGGAACAGAATTTCTTAACAAAACCTTTCAAGCCTTGTTGCACAGAAATGAGATCCGTTTCTACACTACTGAAAACACTGATACAAAGGCCTCAGTCGTTGAAAGGTTTAATCGTACACTTAAAACAAAGATGTGGAAGTATTTTACATACAAAAATACATATCGATATACTGATGTTTTACAAGATTTGGTACACTCATATAATAATACATATCACAGGAGTATAGATATGCCACCTAGTCAAGTAACAGAAAAAGACGAAGCTCTGATTAGAAAACGTTTGTATGGTGAAAAGAAAAGACCTGCAAAGTGGAAATATACTGTAGGTGATAAGGTGAGAATAAGCAAAGCCCGAATTGCCTTCAAAAAGGGCTACCTACCTTCTTGGACTGACGAAATTTTCACAATTGTTGCGCGAATACCGTCAGATCCAATCACATACGAGGTGGCAGATTTAAACGGTGAGAAATTGAAAGGAAAATTCTACCAAGAGGAATTGCAGCAGATTTTGAAAGAAGACGATGTTTACAGAATAGAAAAAGTATTAAAAAGTCGTAAGCGTGGAGGGAAAAGCGAATATTTTGTTAAGTGGAAAGGTTATAACGACAATTTTAATTCCTGGACGACAGATATATTCAATCTGTAATAGTTACCAAGTTCATTCAATCAAAGTACCTTGGAGATATTAGACCGTTTGTTATAACATGGCTCACTTTTACGTAACATTACCGAGTAATAGTTCTATGCATTACTATCCCAACAACACCGTTACACGTTATACGACTAGACTAGAAAATGGTATCTCACTGTCTGGAGAGTGGGAAGTTGGTTTGGTTGAAATACAGTACCAACACACGTGGTTCAATTTAGATAAAGGTGAAGGGCGAATCAGGTATGTGCAGTCTGTGGAAAAATTCGACAAAGTGACTCATCTGCATAACCTATTGCGATTGACTCCGGGCTATTACGACTCGCCGATGGATCTCGTACAAACGATAAACGAACATATCGAAGATAATGCTAATATGTATGAACTTAGTGTATTCACAAAGTTTAAATACAACCCTATAACAAAACGCATCAATGGTAATATTCACAAAGGTACAAGCATATACTTCTCACAACCACTCTGCGCAATGTTGGGTGTTGATGAAGGAGAGAACCCCTTGACGAACTCGGATGATGCAACTTTACTTTGGAAAGCTGCTCATGCATGCGATATAAATAGAGGATTTTCATCCATGTACATATATTGCAATGTCTTGGAGCATATCCCAGTAGGTGATACCAAGGCTCCACTTCTTCGTATCGTTCATGTGTCAGGCAAAAGCGGTGACAACGTACATACGATATATGAAAAACCTCTATATGTTCCACTGCAGCAGAAAAACTTTGACTCTATAGAAATAGATATAAGGACAGACACTGGGAAACCCATACCATTCGAATACGGAAAGGTGATAGCAACACTTCATTTTAGACTCTGTAAAATTCCATACTCGTTACAATGAAACGACAATTTTGTTGCGATGCAAGTCGATTTGCATACGAAGATTATTATTTGAAGCAAAGTGGCAATGGCATGCCTGTGTTCCAAGGTGCACGCATGCAGCGTGGTCATGGATTGGGGAGTATTCTGAGCGGTTTTTTTAGAAGCGCTTGGCCCTTGATTCAAACAGGCGCTAAAGCATTTGGAAGACAGGTATTGAGAACCGGATTGCAGATTGCCAATGATGTTTCAGAAGGTCATAAATTTAAAGAGTCAAGCAAAAGACGTATTCCAGAAGGTATAAAAGCATTTGCCTCGTCCAATGATTTCAATACCCAAAGTGGCAGTGGAAGGAAGAGACGGAAAAGGTCGCTAAAGAGAAATAATAAAAGAGTGAAGCACGACATATTTGGTAAAGTTTAAGTATGGCATTTGTCCACCCTCAGTCTTGTGAATGTACAAAGAGTGAATTGGATCTGTTTATTGTACCTCCAACACAGACTAGTATAGAGACAGGTGCATATGTAGAATATAATCCAATCGCTACAATTTCACAAGGAACGCCTATCGAATTTAGTATTACTGGAGCCGGACAAGACTACCTCGACTTATCAAATACTCAGTTATATGTTAGAGCTCAAATTATAAGAGCAAACAATGAACCTGTTACTGATGACCACGTTGGACCAATTAACTTATTTTTACACAGTCTATTTTCGGAAGTTGACATCACTTTAAACGATACCCTTGTTACGCCTTCAAACAACACATATGCATATCGCAGCTACTTGGAAACTATTCTAAGCTATGGTGGTGCAGCCAAAACTTCACAACTTACATCGGCTTTGTATTACAAGGACGATGCAACTCATTTCGAAGATGCTAATCCGCATGACAACAATGGTGGAAATTTGGGATTTAAGAAACGCAGCACTTTTACCGACGAAGGACGTGTTGTTGATATGATTGGATGTATTCACAGCGATCTATTTTTTCAAGATCGATTTATTCCTAACGATGTTAATATAAGGGTACGTCTTGTTAGAAATAAAGATGCATTCTGCCTAATGTCATCCGTTCAAGGAGCGGCATACAAAGTTAGAATTGTAGAATGTAAGTTATATGTGAGAAAAGTTAAACTCAGTCCATCGGTATTTCTTGCACATGCCAAAGCAATTGAAGGCGGAAATGTAAAATTTCCTATTAGAAGGGCCATCTGTAAGACTTTTACTATACCGAGAGGCAATCTGGATGCAACTCAAGAAAGTCTTTTCTCTGGTCAGTTACCTACTAGAATCGTTATAGGATGTGTAGACAATGACGCTTTTAATGGCAGCTATACAAAGAATCCATTTAACTTTAAACATATGCACCTTTCTCAGTTAAAAGTATATTTGGATGGCCAACAACAGTCTGTGAAACCATTGGAAATAAATTTTGCCAACAATCAGTTTATCAACGCCTATGCCACATTATTTATGGGGACTGGAAAGTGGATGAGAGACGAAGGAAATCTAATATCTAGAGAGGACTTTCCAGGTGGATATGCACTTTATGCCTTCGACTTGACAGCCGATTTAGCCGAGGGTGATCACTTTAATCTGATTAAACAGGGAAATATTCGTCTGGATATGAAATTTGCACAAGCTCTGCCAAATACGATAAACGTCATAGCATTCGCTGAGTTTGAGAATATTTTAGAAATTGATCGATCGAGAAACATCATTTTCGACTTCAAGAACTGAATATGAATGGACTTAGAATTGAATCGATACTACAGAATGATCCCAAGTGTGGACCGATGTTTATGGGTGTGTTTGCCTGTGATCGTCTACCTACAATGCTTAATAAAACTACACCTATGCTAATGGTCTGTAACACAGATCCACACGACAAACCTGGAGAGCACTGGATAGTCTTATACATTGAAGATTCATCCTATGGCGAATACTTTGACTCTTTTGGTAGACCTCCTGAATCACCATTTAGAACATTTTTGAATAGACATTGTGCAAACTGGGTATTTAATGAGAGACATTTGCAAAGTGCTATTAGTCGTTTTTGCGGACACTATTGCATATTTTATTGCTTACATAGGGCTAGAAATAAAAATATTAATGCTATAACCAATTTGTTAACTTCGGACACTGGATTAAATGATTACCTGATTCATAACTACGTTTGTAAACGTTATAAATAAAGAAGTCATGTTTTGAATTTAATAAACTTTATTAAATCAAACATCTGCAATTGTTGTTAATGAAAAAAGTCTGATATTCTGAGGCATAGTTTCGTACAGTCTAATGTCTTATTCATTTAGCCTCTTAGTGAGATCTAGTGCAAAAGGATTGCACTCGCGACAGCTAAAATATCCCATCTGATTTAGATGATCATCGCTAGCGTAGCAAGGAACAGCGTCTTTAAGCTCTGGTATTCTATCATGCAATTCGCGAATCTTGGAAGTTAGCATGTCCCATTCACAGAGTCGTAACGCAATACCACTGCGAGTTGGGCGTTCTTTTTTGCCGTCCAAGGGCATAAAATAACGTCGTAGGTTGATACATTTTACACCCTCTGAAATCGAAACGTAATATCTTCCGCCAATGTGTTCGAAGTAGTTGGCCGCCTGATCTCCTTTGAGTGACTCCACACACTTATCTATATCATCAAGCTGATTGACAAAAGTTGCCCATCTCGTTTTGGTGAAGCAAATACCCTTCCTTGTTGGGTACATCTTGTTGTCGTTTGTAACTTCATATTCTCTTATGTGTACCATAAGAATTTCTTTGTAAACGCTGGCTGTTAGATAACGATTGTTGCCGATAGACTCTTTATACAGATCTTGCTTCTGACGTTTTACACTTACCTACAATATGACAACACCTTGCTATATTACTGAGTGTGAATTTAGATTAAACATTTGACAACTAATCTATATTTTGCACCCGTGTGATCACACAAATAATCCCCAAATACTATTCACATATTAATTACAATTATTTCGACAGCAAAACCAAAAATGCAACAATTACTTAGCATTTTATTATCATGCTAACCTAATAAAGGGCTGGCCGACAACCAATGTGCATAATGTCATCAAATTTCGGTTCATTATAGACGAACTGTTCACAGCTTACTATGAAATGAAATGAGTAGATATTAATGCTATGAAATGAAATGAGTAGATATTAATGCTGCTGTTCATCGAACTCAAATAGGAGAATTAATGGAAAACATAGACTTGATTTACTCACCGGCGTTGTTGACATGGCTGGTCTTGTGAACATCTTCTGCTTTGTACTACACAAATTGCTGTCGTCGTCAAATTCCAAGTGAACTATGTGTTCAAGACGGTCATCATCATCTTTTATAAAGCGACAGTCATATGACCACCAATAGCAAGACTACCTACCATTGGCTTCCATCAAATGACAATCATAGCCCATTCACACTTGTCATGTGATTTCCAAGTGGATGATTGTTTGTAAAGGATCTCATGACCAGTGGTTGTTTGTTTATGTTCATGTGACAGATCGCACGTAGGCAATGAGAACTATGCCCTAATGTTATTTGTATAGACACACCCACACAAACACATACCAACGAAGCATCTTCAAATTTACTTTGTTTTGTGATAATTTAACAAAGAAATAGCATTAAAGACAGTTCTTTCATGAAAGATCGACTTACGACACCTTGATTTTGGTGTTCCGTTTGTGAGTAGCCTTGTGCATTAGACAGCGGCTCAATAGAAGCTACTAATTACAATTACAAGCTACTACATAAAATTACAGGAAAGACAATTTGTACCAATTTAAAGTCCATTGCTCGATCTTGTCATTTACATTAGACATAGGCGCAGTAGAAGCTACTAATTACAATTTGCACCCATTTAAGTCCATTCCAAAATCGAAATTTTTAACGTGAGCGGTCCACATAATAGTTCACTAAATACTCGTCAGAGGTACCACTAACAGCATAACGGTAGTGAACATTGTTCCAGAACCAAGATTACTATTTGGACGCAGGAGGCGCCACTAACTATAACTTCCAATACCTATTTAGTCGCTTGAGGCGCCAATAGCACAGAAACAGTTGTGCCACCTAGTGCAAAAATATGTTGATGATATATTTCACAATTTAGTCGCTAGAGGTGCCACAAAGCGCCACCTAGCGAAAACTATATGAACAAGATATAGTTCACTAATTAGTCGCTAGAGACGCCACAAAGCGCCACCTAGCGAAAAGTATATATACAAAATATATTTCACTGTTTAGTCGCTAGAGGCGCCACAAAGCGCCACCTACCGAATTGTTTTACCTTCAATCCTATACATACTACTGTCAGTCAGTCAGTCAATCAGTCAATGAGTCAGTCAGTCAGCCAGTCAGTTAGTCAATCAGTCAGTCAGTCAGTCAGTCAGTCAGTCAGTCAGTCAGTCAGTCAGTCAGTCATACTGAACACAGTATGCTACTTTCATCAGCGTCCTATCAACGTTCAATTGGTGTCATGTACTTCACTGAAACATAACACCCTTTTCTTGTTATCATCAGATTGACATCACTAGGCGTTGGACTGTAGTAAGTACTTTCCTTCAAGAATCAAACTGAAATAGCAAATACTCGCTTCCATATCGCCAGACATCACATTCGCACAGACTACGGAAGGCCATCAGTGCCCTTCGCCCCAGCTGAACGTATGGAACGCCGTCAATAACATTGCTCGCGTTGCGTTAACGACTCCGAACGCGTCACCGCAACATACCTCGGCCAGTTGCTAATCGTTGGCCTTTCTGTCTGACGCGGCGCGATAACGACAATCACGTGACTGGTCATTGAGCACAGCGCCGCCTAGCGATCTCCGTCATATATATTTGAGTTTTTATAGCGCCATTTTCCTACTCCGACGTAAAGCTTGTCGTTCCCGTTGAGGTTTGCTTCGATGTTTCATGCAACGATTGGCATAATGGGCGATAATTGGTTTCCGAGTAAATGCGAGAGACCATGCTATGATAATAAGCATTATTGTCCTTAAATACACCTAGGCAACTTGCATAAATCATTTGTTTTTGACCACTCGCAAAACTAGCCCAATTAGAGGACCGCGTCGTCGAACACGAGAATTAGAGAGTAGCTGTGTAGATGCAAAGCAGTGTTTTGAAGAGCCATGTTTTGAATAACACTGCTAATCTTCAAGCCGGTCTTATAAATCACGTGGCATATCTTTATTCATTTATAAGAATCACGCCGCTCATTCTAATCCATATAGGTCTTATAGGACCCATGTAAATCACATGCCTCATTTTTATCCATTCATGTGAATCATTTGCTCAACTACATCTATTGCTCTCCTTCATCAATGTTGCAAATCGTCGAGCTCACCGTCGAGTCATTATTGTGAGTCATAGCGTCCATCTTTAAGCCATCTTTGTAAATCACGTTGCTCATGTTGGAGGCTTTATTGTAAATCTTACTGAGTATTATGTGAGTCGTTCTTGTAATTTTATGCCTTTACTCTGAGCCATTCAATTACATGGCTCATCTGTGAGTCATTCTCATAAATCATACTTATTCACACTCATTCTGACCGACTCCTTCATAACATTTGTTTAGATGAAAGGACACAAGGCATCTAAGAGGAGCAAAGGAAGAACTAAGATATCTGAGTCAATGCCGATGTTATTAGGCTATCTAAGAACACTGATTTGAGTAACTGTTGCAAAACAGAAGCTTCCAAATCGAAGGGCAGATGCCTTTGCAAGAAACTTCACTAAAATTCAGTCATTAATTAATTTTTTCCCGAGGAAAGTGCAATCCTCAGGAGAGAAAAAATGTCTGGAGTCTATTAAACCACTACGGTAATTAATTATTTTTTTTAAATTTTCTTTTTTGCCCCGATTAAGCAACATTATTTAAAGCGTAGAATTTTTTGTTAGTTTGCCTTTTGATCATTTCATTATAGAATCGATTATAGAAACAATCCATATATTATGCATCATTTGAAATTCGTTTTTTTAATTTCGTGTTTCTAAACTATTGTATGATGTTATGTGATGTATGTTCTAATCTAGTAGAGTCATTAATCCGTACAGGTACACCGGAAACTAATTACCAGTCACCGGAAAGATTCTAATTAAACTAATTATGCCTAGTCATAATTAAGAGCAAGAGACCGGTGCAAGTTCTAATGTGTACCTGTACGTAGCGACTCGAAGTGAAAATATGTAGCCGATCCTTATTCAGTCGTGTTGGCTTAGTAAATTTAATGTGCCTGAGGCATTTCAGTGCTTTCTGCCAAGCTAGCAATGTATCACTAGATCCTAGAATTACCATGAGCCTGGATAATAAACGTTCTTATTCGTCTTCATCTCGGTTTATCGAAAGAACCGTTTCCATAACGACGGCGTTTGTTTCAAAAGCCCTGAATAATCTGTGGCTGACGAAACTACTAGAGCTTTGCGGCCGACGTAGCGAAATTGGGGTCGTGATATCGGTGGACGCTTGAAATAAAACGACGGCCATTTTGGGGATTTAGGGCTTGCTCTTGACAGTAATGCATTGCGGCAGGATATATGTTTGCGGCTGGAGTCGATTATGTTTGCACCCGTGCTGCAGTTTTTAGAGCGTTGTTATGTTGGATCAGTGCTATTAATGGAAGTCTTATAAGTTATGTAAACAAGTAGACTGAAGTTAAGATATGTAAGTTTCAGATTTCTAGGTGGAATATAAACTGTTGTATGTATGTAGGTATGTATTATTATTATTAGGGAACTTTCATATAGCGCCCCTTTATTAAGGCAGTCTACTCAGGAAAGTATGTATGTACTTGGATTTAATAAAGCGCATTTTATTAACATCTCATGCAAAAGCGCTATGGACATATCCATCTAAGGGATTTGAACATGTGTGTCTTAATAATTAGGCCTATATCTATAAAAAGTAGCTTGAAAAAGTATAAAGAGACCGTTGAAATACATGTTGTTAATTAGCAACAACCAGGCGGATCCAGATTCTCGCAAAGGGATTGAGAGAAGCACAGAAATGTCTCTACTCGATTTCGCCAATGTTAACTTTGCGAGAAAGTTAATGAGCAATAATAATAAAACCTGAAAACAGTATTAAGAATTTCTTCACTGAAGCTCTTTTACTCATCGGGATTTTTGAAAACTCTCTCATTTCCTAGAGTTTGATGGAGGTATATACAGTTTCGCAATTTTTTTTATCATTTCTTAATTTAACGGATTTAGTTTCTTTCTTAGTTTTCCGGAACTTTCTATGAACTTTTAGATTACCAGATTGATTGAGCTCCTCTCTTTAAAGTTTTTTTCATAAAAGCTTCTATTACCGGGCTTTTCCTACGTGGCCCCAACAATCAAAAGGGGTCACGTCCGGATTGGGTCCCACTGGACCTGCCTCTTGATAAGAGCCATTACATGTATACTTCGGGCAGCTTGCAGCAAGACTCACGTATATAAAACTACGTATATATATATATATCTATGTATGTATACATATATGTTTTGTATCTATCCTTGCATATATATGTGTGGTGTGTGAGTGCTTGTGTGTGAGTGAGTGAGTGAGTGAGTGAGTGTGTGTGTTATTTGCTAATGAAACACGTCGACAGATGTCCTTCGCATGGCTATACTATAAAAGCCACTCTGTTGATTTGGCTGTAGCCATGGATATCAAATGTCTGCCATGCAGCGATCTGGTTGTTGGCCTTTTAAGTTGGAGGGTTGCTATCGTCGTTCTGTTTGCTCTTCAGATGAGGGATCCTTTAAGCCAGAACCACGTCTCTGATGGCTATAATTGAAAGAGCCCTGTCACGGCCATGCATGGGAGCCACTGGGAGGGCGCGACGTTGCGTTGTTGAAACGAGTAGTATACAGTTATTTACGAAGAGACTTAATTATAATAAACGAAATAAATTGCGATTTAATATCTTATGTTATGCTGTCTAACATTCTGACCAAACAGTTATAGTTGGTAAAATAGACGTCAAAATAAAACAATAAAGAAACGTAAATGAGTAAATAGGAAGATCAGTCACATATGTATGGTAACAGCCACTTAGTGAACTTACTTGTCATCCTCAGCATACAACGGTCTGATCTCTCCACCGATACTGTACGGTCAGTGCATTCATTATTATAGCCGAGTTGGCTTTGTATATGCATAGGGCCTAATGTATGAATCCGGATACTTAGGCGTCTCGCCTTTTAAGTACCTCGTAAAAACTCAGCCTGCGTCAGTCTATATGAGACTAAATGTCATTAAGAGCAGAAATGTCAATAGCATTGCACAGAAAACTGTGCATTGCAGTTTTATGTGCATTGTTTTGCTTGCTATTGACATTTCAACGTATGCTCATCTTAAATTGAGAAGTAGCATTAAGTCCAAATTCGATTGGGAGGCGCAAGTATACACGAGCCGATAGCATGAAACATCTTCCTGCATGCTCTTAATGGGGTTTGAACTTCCAACTTTTGTGTTCGCGGTCCTGCACGCTAACCACTGTATTCCATTGCCCAAGACAATGCCATGTAGGTTGAAAATAAGAAAAAACTTCAAGCGTTAATTACGTAAGTAAAAAATATAGTCAAGTTGTCGGGACACTTGAACGATGATTGGCAGGTGAGTGGTTCGACCCTCACTGAAGTCTGACAGGCAGTTAACATGTTAACATGTCTCTTCAAAGCTTTATCTGCAGCTTATCTTATTCCTTCAAGAGCTTCTTCCTACAGAAAACTAGCATCTCTCTGTTCCATATGAACAGTACTCATATATGTATATATATATATATATATATATATATATATATATATATATATATATATATATATATATATATATATATATATATATATATGTATATATATATACTTGTAACATATATACTTGAAACAACATATATTCTTGTAACAATGTATATTACACTTGGAACAATGCTTGTAAAAATATATTTATGTGTATACAAGTATATCTTGTTAACGAGTATGTGTAGAAAAGAAGAGCAGTTCCTTATATATGAACTCCGTCACTGCCGTTTTGCGGGTGGTGCCAGTCCCGACCTGGATAAAAGAGGAGGGCGAAGCTATTCATCTTTGCTATGCCACGGCGTCGTTAAACAGAATTAACTACCAGCGGTTCCTTAAAAACTCCGAGAGGCAGCTGTAGGGCTGAAGCCCTATAGCGGGGTGAGATTCGAACCCTCGGTTCATGCAGGCAGGAGGCCAGTTCACTTCCTTCCCTATAATCGATATTGTGGAGTCAGTGTACTTATTTTGTAGGTGAGTTCGTTGCGGGTCCTATGAAGCATACATTTTAGAATCATCTTTGAAACATGGTATGGAGTTGAGCGTCCGATCGCTGGGTTAAGCAACACGCTAGCTACTGTACTAAAGCACGTCCCATATAGATAAAATGACTGCACAGTGCACACTCACACACACACACACACACACACACACACACACACACACACACACACACACACACACACACACACACACACACACACACACACACACACACACACACACACACACACACACACACACATACTCGCATCTGCTACCTTATGCGGACATTCCATGTGGGGACAATTCATGGTTCCAAAATATACCTTAAAGTACACAAGTGCATATGGGGACAAGGAACTACTTTTACACACACATCTAATTAATATTCATTACTGTGTCACACAATCGTCCCCACATGGATGACTTATGGAGTCAAGAGTGTGTGTGTATGAACGGTGCTAAAATATACCTTAACGAAACCGGTGCATATGGGTACAAGGGCCTACTTTCTACACATTATGATATAATTGAGCTCCTGATTAGTATTATAATGTTTAGATACACAAACGCTATATCTAGAAAATTATTGTGCTTCATAGACAGCGTCTTATAAGTGCGAAATGCGGGATGGCGAATATTTGGAGTAGCGTGTTTTTCCCCCACACTCACAATTTTCAAACAAGAATAATTTCATTTTTTTAAATCCTAATGAGGCTGAATTTAAAATGAGTATAACATTTGAATCTCGCACACCAAATTCAAAACCTTGGGCAAACCAAGAATCATTGCAAAGCCTAGTGTAAATAGATGTGCCCCAATTTAGTATTAGTATACTTATTATAAGAAATTGTTATAATACTCATGACGTTTTTCATTAATTTACTAGGAACTATAATTGTTTTTATTAACTTGAATATTGTCTCCACAAGTATTGTGTAGGCCCTATGAAGAAATGTGTGTGTGAGAATAGGCACAGGCTGTATTCATTTGATAAAACGTTTGTCCCCACAAGGTTTGCTTATGGAGACAAATGTGTGCGTGTGTGAGAATATGCAGGCTGTATTCATTAATTACACGTTTGTCCCCACAAGGTTTGCTTATAGAGACAAATGTGTGCGTGTGTGAGAATATGCAGGCTGTATTCATTAATTACACGTTTGTCCCCACAAGGTTTGCTTATGGAGACAAATGTGTGCGTGTGTGAGAATATGCAGGCTGTATTCATTAATTACACGTTTGTCCCCACAAGATTTGCTTATAGAGACAAATGTGTGCGTGTGTGAGAATATGCAGGCTATATTCATTAATTAAACGTTTGTCCCCACAAGGTTTGCTTATAGAGAAAAATGTGTGCGTGTGTGAGAATATGCAGGCTGTATTCATTAATGAGCCCAATATATGAATTTTACTTGATATGCACTTAGACACAGGCCTTACTTAAGAGAATAAACTACGCACCTCTTCTATCAACCAACAGGGAAAAAATCAGCTCAATATATGAATTTACTTGATATGCGCTTAAACATTGTTGGTCTGAGTTCAAACAAAACAGAATGCAATGTTTCTATTAACTAAGGCCTGTGTTTAAGTGCATTTCAAGTAAATTCATATATTCTATCAAAAAACATAAAAACAAATCTGCTCAAATAGGAATTTACTCGAAATGCACATGCCTTAGTTATGCCAATACAGAATGCACTGTTTCTATCAACATACAGAAAAACTAATCAGCTCAATATATGAATTTACTCGAAATGCACTTAAACATAGTCCTTAGTTAAGATAATAAACTAAGCACCTCTTCTATCAACAAACAGAAGAAAAAAATCAGCTCAATATATGAATTACTCGAAATGCACTAAAGCACATGCCTTAGTAAAGACAATACAGAATGCAATGTTTCTATCAACAAACAGAAAAACTAATCTGCTCAATATATGAATTTACTCGAAATGCACTAAAACACAGACAATAAACTAAGCACCATTTCTAAAAACCAACAGAAAAACTAATCAGCTCAGTATATGAATTTACCTGAAATGCACTTAAACATAGGCATTAGTTGAGACACAACAGAATGCACTGTTTCTATCAAAATACATAGAAACAAATCTGCTCAAATATGAATTTACTCGAAATGCACTAAAGTACATGCCTTAGCTATGACAATACAGAATGCAATGTTTCTATCAACAAACAGAAAAACTAATCTGCTCAATATATGAATTTACTCGAAATGCACTAAAAAACAGACAATAAACTAAGCACCTTTCTAAAAACCAACAGAAAAACTAATCAGCTCAATATATGAATTTACTTGAAATGCACTTAAACACAGGCCTTAGTTAACCCTCATGCGACCAACATATTTTACTCCTTAATATGACCAACTGGGGTCCTGTGGGACCCCAATAGTCGACGACACGTTCAGTGCTTTCTGCTCTTGTTGAAACTTCAATTTATTTTGCTACAAGTACAAGTTCTAACTGTTCATTGTTTACCTGGGTTTTGCTAACCATTTAATTGTCTGACAAGATAAAATTAGGCATGTTACATGAAGTAAATTCACGCTGCCTTCTTGTTTTACCGCGTTTGCACAGTGAGCATCGTCGACGCTTGGCCTTCGAGCTTCTGGAGATTGAAGCCAAGTGTTGTTGACAGTGTTGAACTTCTACAACACAGTTCTTCATCGCAGCTCTGATTGATGCTAGGATGCTAGAAGTCATTGCTTGTTGTTTCATGTGCGGTGTTACTATGGCATATCCGAGCTCTATCAATGAGATACGTTGTCGCCGTGTGGTCTTCGAAACCTGCCAGTCGACCTTGTTGCCAGACACAGAATATACGTAGCAATTCCAGCTATGTCGAGGATGTTGAAAAACAGCACCATGAGCTAACGGCTGATTTTTCTTCTTTTGGTGTGCATTGTAGCCAGGTGATCCATATTGTCAACACCGCTTTTTGGTTCCACTGTAATGGAGGATTATTTCTGGATTGCTGATCATCTGAGCATCGGTGGTAGCATGGTCAGGTGTAGCATGGATATAGCTAACACAGCTTTGCCTGGTTTAGGGAAAAACATTTCAAGAGTAAGTTGGTCAGGGAGTATGCAGAGTCCAATGAACGCAAGGATTTCCTTGTCATTGACAGGTTTCCATTCAGCACATTGATCTTCAGGATTTCGTTCATTCCAGACACGTATTGGTCTCCTTGCCTCTCTGTTCGTCTGTAGAACAATGCCGTCTATAATTTCAAGAGTCAAGAAATGCTCGTACATATAAAAAATTCTCTCATACCGTGGTGCAGCACTTACACCAGCAGGTATTCGAATGACATCTTCAACTCGCCCACGGCCTGATGCTGGTGGCTGTCTTTCCCACAAAAGCCGTTTTTGTCAGTCATCTGGATCACCTGCCGAATATGCTCCAACTGCCTCACCTTGCTATCTTCCTACTTGCTATCTTCCTACTTGCTATCTTCCTACTTGCTATCTTCCTACTTGCTATCTTCCTACTTGCTCTCCTCCTACTTCTCTACCACGCAACCTATTGCCACGACCTCTTTTTCTAACTGAAATAGTGCTTTGACTGTTGGTGGTTTGAACAGATAGGCATTTCGTTTCTCTGTCGACTTCGTCGTCTGCACTTTCCACATCCCTGTTTTCAGAGTTCTCAGATACATGATCATCATTCTCCGAACCTGAGTCGTTGTCCCTTTAGGGACCTCTCAGGTATTTTCTATGGCCTTCTCCACACCTTTCTTTTTGACCGGCCCTGGATCGGAAGCGATACTGAGTAGACTTCTTGAAAGGGCGCTATATAAATTTAGATTATCCGTGCTATCGTATTCTCCATCAGCACTTTCTTCAAGAGTAATGCTTCTTTTTGCATTGTATCGCTCCAGACCAATTCTCGCTGACATAATATCTCTTCATAAAGTAGCGTTCGGTTCTCTATAGAAAAGCACTGCTGAAACTGGGGTCCTGCGGGACCCCACTGGATATTATTTATTTAAAAAATTACCGTAAAAGCAAAACCGGATTCCACTAGACGTAAATAGTGAGCAATATCCAGGTGACAAATTCCTAAAATGCCGTCACAAAATATTGGATAGCCAAAAAATACCACAAGCCGATACTATGCTGGGGTCCCTCAGGACCCCAGTTGGTCACTTGAGGGTTAAGAAAAAAAACTAAGCACCTTTTCTATCAACCAACAGGAAAAAAATCAGCTCAATATATGAGTTTACTTGAAAAGCACTGAAACATAGGCCTTAGTTAAGACACAACAGAATGCAGTGTTTCTATCAGAAAACATTTTCAAAAATCTGCTCAAATATGTATTTACTAGAAATGCACTTAAGCACATGCCTTAGTTATGACAATGCAGAATGCACTGTTTTTATCAACCAACGGAAAAACTATTCAGCTCAATATATGAACTTACTCGAAATGCACTTAGACAGAGGCCTTACTTAAGACAATAAACTAAGCACCTCTTCTATCAACGAAAAGGAAGAATAATCAGCCCAATATATGAATTTACTTGATATGCTCTTAAACATTGGTCTGAGTTCAAATAAAACCGAATGCACTGTTTTCCTCAACAAACAGAAAACCTTATCTGCTCAATATATGAATTTAATCGAAATGCACTTAAACATAGGCCTTAGCTAAGATAATAAACTAAGCACCTCTTCTATCAACCAACAGGACAAAAATAAGCCCAATATATGAATTTTACTTGATATGCACTTAGACACAGGCCTTACTTAAGACAATAAACTACGCACCTCTTCTATCAACCAATAGGGAAAAAATCAGCTCAATATACGAATTTACATGTACTTGATATGCGCTTAAACATTGGTCTGAGTTCATACAAAACAGAATGCAATGTTTCTATTAACTAAGGCCTGTGTCTAAGTGCATTTCAAGTAAATTCATATGTTCTATCAAAAAACATAAAAACAAATCTGCTCAAATACGAATTTACTCGAAATGCACATGCCTTAGTTATGCCGATACAGAATGCACTGTTTCTATCAACATACTGAAAACTAATCAGCTCAATATATGAATTTACTTGAAATGCACTTAAACACAGGCCTTAATTAAGAAAATAAACTAAGCACCTTTTCTATCAACCAACAGGGAAAAAATCAGCTCAATATATGAATTTACTTGAAATGCACTGAATCATAGACCTTAGTTAAGACACAACAGAATGCAGTGTTTCTATCAAAAACATTTTAAAAAATCTGCTCAAATATGTATTTACTCGAAATGCACTTAAGCACATGCCTTAGTTATGACAATGCAGAATGCACTGTTTTTATTAACCAACGGAAAAACTAATCAGCTCAATATATGAATTTACCTGAAATGCACTTAAACATAGGCATTAGTTAAGACACAACAGAATGCACTGTTTCTATCAAAATACATAGAAACAAATCTGCTCAAATATGAATTTACTCGAAATGCACTAAAGCACATGCCTTAGCTATGACAATACAGAATGCAATGTTTCTATCAACAAACAGAAAAACTAATCTGCTCAATATATGAATTTACTTGAAATGCACTTAAACACAGGCCTTAATTAAGAAAATAAACTAAGCACCTTTTCTATCAACCAACAGGGAAAAAATCAGCTCAATATATGAATTTACTTGAAATGCACTGAATCATAGACCTTAGTTAAGACACAACAGAATGCAGTGTTTCTATCAAAAACATTTTAAAAAATCTGCTCAAATATGTATTTACTCGAAATGCACTTAAGCACATGCCTTAGTTATGACAATGCAGAATGCACTGTTTTTATTAACCAACGGAAAAACTAATCAGCTCAATATATGAATTTACCTGAAATGCACTTAAACATAGGCATTAGTTAAGACACAACAGAATGCACTGTTTCTATCAAAATACATAGAAACAAATCTGCTCAAATATGAATTTACTCGAAATGCACTAAAGTACATGCCTTAGCTATGACAATACAGAATGCAATGTTTCTATCAACAAACAGAAAAACTAATCTGCTCAATATATGAATTTTCTCGAAATGCACTAAAACACAGACAATAAACTAAGCACCATTTCTAAAAACCAACAGAAAAACTAATCAGCCTCAGTATATGAATTTACCTGAAATGCACTTAAACATAGGCATTAGTTAAGACACAACAGAATGCACTGTTTCTATCAAAATACATAGAAACAAATCTGCTCAAATATGAATTTACTCGAAATGCACTAAAGCACATGCCTTAGCTATGACAATACAGAATGCAATGTTTCTATCAACAAACAGAAAAACTAATCTGCTCAATATATGAATTTTCTCGAAATGCACTAAAACACAGACAATAAACTAAGCACCATTTCTAAAAACCAACAGAAAAACTAATCAGCCTCAGTATATGAATTTACCTGAAATGCACTTAAACATAGGCATTAGTTAAGACACAACAGAATGCACTGTTTCTATCAAAATACATAGAAACAAATCTGCTCAAATATGAATTTACTCGAAATGCACTAAAGCACATGCCTTAGCTATGACAATACAGAATGCAATATTTCTATCAACAAACAGAAGAAAAAAATCAGCTCAATATATGAATTACTCGAAATGCACTAAAGCACATGCCTTAGTAAAGACAATACAGAATGCAATGTTTCTATCAACAAACAGAAAAACTAATCTGCTCAATATATGAATTTACTCGAAATGCACTAAAGCACATGCCTTAGCTATGACAATACAGAATGCAATATTTCTATCAATAAACAGAAAAACTAATCTGCTCAATATATGAATTTACGCGAAATGCACTAAAGCACATGCCTTAGCTACGACAATACAGAATGCAATGTTTCTATCAACAAACAGAAAAACTAATCTGCTCAATATATGAATTTACTCGAAATGCACTTAAACATAGGCCTTAGTTAAGAAAACAAATTAAGCACATTTTCTATTAAGCAACAGAAAAACTAGTCAGCTCAATATTTGAATTTACCAGAAATGCACTTAGACAAAGGCCTCAGTTAAGACAATAAACTAAGCACCCTTTCTCTCAACAGAAAGACTAATCATCCCAATATGTTCATTTACTGAAAACGCATGGAATAATGTTTCCATAAATTTAATTGCGTTTTAAAGTTCTTCTAACTTTCTGGACCATGGTGTTTATGCAGTTCTTCACTGAAATCCAGTCTTGTCTGTGAGAGCTCAAGCTTTGACGATGAGCGCACAAAAACTCAGAAATCGCTACTTTTCCCGGAACAAGGCAGGAATTGATTTGTTGATGGAAATGTTCATAGATAAGAGTCTTATCTTTTTCCATTGTCTCTAAAAGTACAAATTACACTTTGCATTTTAATTAAATTGCAATTAAATATTGCAATGACAATATATTAGAAATGATCAGACTGAATTAAATTAAAGCATGCAATTAGTTGAACCAAAGCGATAAAACAAAATCAAAAGCGCATTCACCATTTCTGACAGTAAACGTTTTATCGGTAGAAATGTTGGCTGCTGGAAGCCAGATAGATAAAAGAGTAGGCCTACGGACTTTGGATATATTCACCATTTTAATATGCCAAAGCAAATGACAAATTATTCATTCTGAGTAATTTCGCAGTACGATGCGAACCCAGTTGACTACAGTATTCAAGCTTTTAAGATCAGTTGTAATTTGATATATGTATTGTATATATCACTGCCATAGTGCCATAGTTCAGACAGGTTTGTGTAGGTGAGTTCCTGTTCCAGTGATAACAGCGTAAGCAATTAGAACTTCCATGAGCATAGTATAAATAATTATTACCTTTATCAGATGGTTGCTTGGTATAGTTACGGGATTTTGTCTTTGCTTCAGTTTTAGGATTGATGGAATGGCTGTCTGAATCCGAATTTTGTGGTGAATTGCTCCAGTCTATGTCAGAATCATCGTTTGCATCATCCGCTGCTTTGATTGATAAAATTAACAAGAAAAGCGATGCAATTAGCTGTGTATCAAGGTCGGAATCATTAAGTAAAGTTAACCTGAAACAGAAATGAGGGTAGCATTCAAATAGTTGCATCATCAGATACTTTTTAAATAAGTATTTATGTAAAATAACCCGACTATTTATGAAAAGCAGTCTAATTTATTATAAATGTTTTGTCAGCTGTAGCAATCAATCAATCAATATTCGTTTATTTCGGAAATTCATGTCGACAGAAACACGACAGGATTACACAGACTTTAGAAACATATTGCAGCAATACCGATTATCCTAGATCTAAACTTATATCTAAAGTTTCAGGCAATGTGAAACTGTGAGTTCGCAACCGGATATTATGGGGATATTTCGGTCAGCAGGAAAGTAGGGTCGCAGAACATGGCCTGGGTCAGCAATGGCTGCAGAGAATAGAATAGTAGCGCATATTTTGTTTGCAATGGCACGCTCTAGCCTCTAAGTGTATTTTAATTAAATGCAACTGAAAAATTTATTACATTACATATAATTTTCAGCTGTTTATGAATATTATAATGAACACAAAAAGCTTGTGAAATAGCGCCTACTCAACATTTCCTTTGTTGCAACATCCTAGAATTTTAACAAAGCGTCTTTGCACGAACCTTTCCGTTTCTTGCCCAGTTTTACGGATGGATTAGTTCCAGATGTTGATGGCACCAGTAACGATGAGGCTTGGTTGGAGTTCCCTGTAGGCCTATCATCACTGTTGGTTTGCACAGTTGGCTTGCATGCAAAGTCACCGATGGATGGTTCCCCATCTGTAGTCATATTTGAATGTTCGTCATCAGAATCCTTGAAATCCAGAGGAATATCTGCAATAAATGTGTTTATTTATAATTTGCAATTATTTTGCAATTTGTGAGCAGCTTAGAACAAAGAAATCGTCGCAAATCTTCAACTTGGCTGAAAATATAGTCCATTGATTAGTTTGCTTTACTTTATTCAGCAACACAAAGATAGAGCAATATACAAACCAGTTCCGTCTCATGTTTTGCTGTCACTTGAAATCATTGTAACATTTAAGGGAATTAATTTTGTGATGTATTAGAATGACTCGTCAATGCACAACATAAATATTTCAGACAGAAAATACCTCATGGAGAATAATTAGAATTTATTATTACATACCATCGGGTTCTATTTCATCAAGAGATTTGCCAGCCCATTTTCCAACTTCTCCGCGGTCTACTGCTAGCAGCAATTTAGACACCTTGCACAATTCAATCGATGATTCTTGCAACTTGTAAAAGCTATTGTGTACCGAAATGTCATGCCCAAGATGGGTTGCCAACCATGACATTTCGTTACTGTTGAGTGCAAGGATCTGCGATACTGTAGCAATATATTTGCGTAGTTTCGTGCATTTGACTCGATCTGAATGATCAAGTTCGGCATCTTGCACTACTTTAGACAGGGCATCTCCACCGCGGATATTGGTTAAGGTCCCTGGACAAGCAAAGAAATATCTGTTCAGTTTTTTTATGCCAGCTTCTTCTCTTACTTTTTCGTTTGCAAGGATATCCATTGCAGGCTTCACGTCAGGCGGTATAAGCACTGCAACTTTCCTAAATGCTTTTCCCTGGATCTCCACCATATCCATTCTTTGGTATAACTCTTGCTCCATGGTGCTCATGCTTTCGCGTACGTCTTGTATGCCATCTCTTTGCCAATCTGGTCTTCCGCTATACGCTTTGAGTGGGAGCTGTGATACAGCTCCAGGTCGTGTCTTGTTAAATACAAGCAAACGAGCTAAGGTTAGTCGTTGCAGTTCACGGTAATACTCTACTGCATTGCTGCCTTCAGAGTATTTGTCTAAAATTCTGGTGGTGTCTTTTGCTAAATGAGATGTCAGCTTCTTAATATCAGTTGTTGTAGGGAGATTATTTGGCTGATTAAATTTTCGTCGATTTAGTGTTCTTGTAGCTGCTCCTGCTATCTGATTTGTCCATTCGGATTTATGTAAAGCAAGAAATCTAATGGCATCTCTTTCTGCAACGTCGTCATCTGCCCTCATTGCAATTCCTCTCTTTCTTTCCGCCAGCTGAACCAAAATATGTCCAATCTTCTTGGCAACAGATGGCTTCTCGAGCTGTACCAATCCCGTTTCTTCGTCTACCAACTGACCTGACATGCTTTCAACCGCTTCAAGTATTCTGTCGAACGATTTTGGGTTTATCCAGTCGGCAATTGCTCCATTTGGTTTGTCGTCGAGTTCTCTTAATTTCAGTAGTAGTCTAGCAGCATTCCTCATTCTGTTAGCAACACAGGCATATTTTTCGGGTCCAACGTTCTTCATACGCATGTTGCCGATGTCAACAATGAGCGAATCCCTTTTTGCAGCCCGAGATATGTCGTCATGCCGAAATGACCTAAATACTGTGTTACACAATAAAGCAGAGGCACCGGTGTCAACAGAATACTGCAATGCTTGTGATTCCATGACTATATCTCGTTTGCCCTTTTCATCACTGCCAGAAGAGCGAATACAATGATAATGGCAATGACGCCATATATTGCTTAGAGCAATGTATGCCAAACAATCTGGACAAGGTCCATACTGACTCGGATCAACTTCTTGCAAATTAGATGGTCTTCTTGCAAGAATAATGGAACCTTGCCCAAGTTTGAGCACGCGTTCATTGTGGAAAAAGTTTCCTCTGTGGCGCAGCATCTCCATTTCTGCTGCGATTTCCCTTTTAGAAGATTTACACAGTACTCGTGCAACTTCAGGGTGATCGGCATGAACAGTTGTCAGATGTCTTGTGATCTTCACTTTTAACAATTTGTCGCATAAAAAACATGAATTCAACTTATCGAAAACTCTCATTTTCAATTCGGAAGATACCTTACAAGTCATGACACTAATGTCTTCGTCAGCAGGTGCGTCCTCAAGTCCATTTTCATCGTAAGAGAGGTCACTTTCCCATGCCGTCTCAGCAGCCTCTGAAGTTGCAAGAGTCAAATCCAGTGCAGCTGCAGCAATTGGATTAATTGTATTGCAGCAAATCATTGCAGTATCAACCTGATTAATTTCAGCCAAATGTGACAGGTTGATAGTTTCAAGTGTATTCAATAGCGACCCAGAGGTATCCAATAGCGATTCAGTCCCTACTAATGCTTCTAGATCAGATAAATTGATTGTAGTCAATTCACTCTGAAACTCAATGGATTCCACTTCTGGACCTGTTGTTCGTCCTGATGTTGCTGGAACTGATACTGAATGCGACGGTACTGGATTCTGTACTGCTGACGAAGCTAATACCATTGGATCAGATGATGCCACACCGGATGCTGATGTATCTGATAGTGTTCCTCCTGATGTTGATAGAGCTGATGCTGAATACGATGGTGCTGGATTCTGTACTGCCGACGAAACTGATACCATTGGATCAGATGATGCCACACCGGATGCTGATGTATCTGATAGTGTTCCTCCTGATGTTGATAGAGCTGATGCTGAATACGATGGTGCTGGATTCTGTACTGCCGACGAAACTGATACCATTGGATCAGATGATGCCACACCGGATGCTGATGTATCTGATAGTGTTCCTCCTGATGTTGCTAGAGCTGATGCTGAATACGATGGTGCTGGATTCTGTACTGCTGACGAAGCTGATACTATTGGATCAGATGATGCAACATCAGATGCTTGTGATTCTGCTACTGCTGCAATATCAGTTGATGCTGATTTATGTAACGTGTCTGCAACAAGCAAGTCTAGTTCGTCTGGAACTATGTTTGCCACAAGTTCTTGATTTTCCAACTGTGCACGTTTCTTTTGCCACTTATTTAGCCATTGCCTGTTGTTTGTTGCCGTTGTAATGCTAGAAGATGGCGCATTTTGACTATTTGATGATGTTGATGTTTTTCGGATTTCACGCAGTGTACAGTTGTGTTCAATGCCATCATCATCAAACTTTACTGTAAATCCACCTAATAAATTAAAATATGGTTACTAATCAGTAAATACAGAAAAAATCATTTGTTTTGTTATGTTTTTATATTCATCTCAGGGCCTTCGCCAGCATGCCAGCGTTTTGAGAGCAAGTCTTGAGATGAAAAATTGTGTTGCAAATGTTCACATTTAGATTTTACTTAATTAAATAAGACATTGGCAAAAACAGCATTCTTATTATTATGCCAATATCTAAACAACTCATAAATTTATATTACACACTCTTCCTCATTTTAATTGAACGTCAAACTGTAATGAACTGGAAATTAAAATTCAGGTTTTATGTTGATCTCGTGATTAAGCTAATCACTCAAAACTTCATACTACACAATTATATATATTGTATTGTATTTCAAAAGACTCAAGACATGTCAACTGCACACTGGACAATGCCAACTGCACACTTTGAGTCAGAAGACACACGGTTTTGACCTTGTTATATTCCTGGACATTACCGCCCTGCCATTACCCCCCAGAGGACATGCCATTACCCCCCAGCACTACTTTTATGAGATATTAAAAATACGCTATATAAAATGTCCTGATACATTCGTACATATATACACACATACATACTGTACATGTATATATATATGCATACATATATTATTATTATTATTATTATTATTATTATTATTATTATTATTATTATTATTATTATTATTATTATTATTATTATTATAGCAGTTTTATATAGCGCCCCTTCAAGGTCTGAAGTGTAGATTATGTAAAGAAGGGGGCCGAGGACGGAGCCCTGAGTCAGGCCAAAATGAGCAGGGACCCAAGGAGACCTAGTGGATCCGTGGGCCACCATAAAGGAGCGGTCTTGTAGAAATGAGGTAAGCCAATGTAAAACATTACCAGAGAAGCCAAAGGAAATGGATAGGTGCTGCAAGAGGATGTCGTGGTAGACAGTGTCGAACGCAGTCCTCACATCAAACAGCGCAAGGAGAGTGGCCTGGGATCTATGGCTCCGTATTATATATGTCAGATAGGAGGCGGATTAACAGGGTTTCTGTGGAATGGCCCTAACGGAAACCCGACTGGAAAGTGGGGAGAAGGCAATTTTTGTCCAGGTAGTACATGAGCTGTGCAGCAGCAATCTTTTATATATATACTTATATATATATACATACATATATATATGCATACATTTATACATACATACATATATGCATACAAATATATATACATAAACATATATGTATACATTAATGCATACATATATACACATATATGGATAATATATTCAATGTACATATATACATATATATATGCATACATTTATACATACATACATATATGCATGCAAATATATATACATAAACATATATGTATACATTAATGCATACATACATACACACATATATATGGATAATATATACAATGTACATATATACATACATATACACATGCATAGATAAATTCAAATGCTTACATACATATATACAATTATAAACATATAAATGCACACATACATACAATCATAAATACACAACTGCATACATACATACATATATATACACATAAAAGATACATATTTTCAGCAGTTCCTTAAGCTAGATCTGAGGCAGCCATTTCTATTAAGTGTAATGTAGGCCTATGTATGTTGTCTTGTATATATGTGTATGTATGCATGTGGCAGCTGTGTATGTATAAAGTATATAATTGTGATTTCATGTGTGTAAATGTATATATGTACGTGTAGGTAAGCGTTTGCATGTATGTATGTATGAATGTATTCATTGTGTGTTACATGTATTATCGTAATCGTAAACTCGAGATTTCTCCAGCTCCCAAAAAAGCGAAGTCGCGGTAACCAGCTTATTCACAGGCGCTTAGTCAAATTAAAATAGATTGGCGGGGGGGGGGGGTCAAATCGGTTACAGGTGAAGATCCAAAAGAGTCAGTCAGGCAGACAGTAAGACGGCTAAGGTGGGTGATGTTTAGAGTTGAAACGGCGAGGGAGGTAGGGAGGAGAGGAGGAATCGGGATAGGATTTGTCAAAGAGCAGAGTTTTTAGTTTTGAGTGAAAGGCCCGTGGAGAGATAGCAAGAGGTGAGGTTTTTATATGCAGTGCGAAAGTCCTCGGAAATAAAAACAAGTTTTAAGACAACGAAAAGCTGTGACAGGACCACTAGATAGTAGTGTAGGCCAAACCGAAGGAGCAACCTGATTCCACAAAGAAGAGCCAATACTAACAAAGGAACTAGACTGGGCCATGGAAGTTCTCACTCGGGGAACAGGCAAGTCATGACGATCAGAGGAACGAAGAGAGCGAAGGGAGCCAGCTGAGGCGGGAAGAGATATGGAGTCAGATAGGTATTTAGGAGCAAGTCGCAGGCAAGATCGGAAAATATGAATAAGAACCTTTAGTTGGATGTGGGCAGTAAGAGGAAGCCAGTGAAGATGTTCAAACATGAATGTGGAAATATGGGAGAAACGTGGGAGACGGGCGATTAGTCTGGCAGCAGCGTTAAGAACAGATTGTAGAGGGGAGAGACGGACTTTGAGGAGGCCAACAAAGAGGGAGTTAGGCCTACAGTACACATGAGAGAACAGACAAAGGCATGGACAATGGAGGTAAAGACTGGAGAGGAGACAGATCTTCGGATAGCTTTCAGACGTCGGATATGGTAGTAGCACAAGCGGGTGAGATTACAGATATGGCCAGAAAAGGAAAGGAACTATCAAGAATGACACCCAGGTTACGAACAGATGTAGAGAAGGTATAAGAAGGAAAGCTTTGAGATAAAAGAGAGTAGTCAATCTTGGCCACTTGTTGACGAGTGCCAAACCAAATTAATTGAGTCTTTGATGGATTTAAAGAAACTTTAAGAAAACCGATTAGATGTATGTTTGTACGTTGTGTGATTGTATGTGTGGATGTATTATTAATGAGCATTTATATAGCGCCCCTTAAAGATGATCTACTCAGGAGCATTCCCAGTTCAACCACGGATAAAGAGAACAGTCTTTAAGTTAGCATGAAACAAAGTGATTGAGCCATAGGTACCAGGCGGAGCGCAACAGAGAGGCCATTCCAGGTTGCAGGGCTAGCGACCGAAAAAGAGCGACGCTGCATAATGGCTGCCCGCGTGCGGAGGACCAAGAGCTCGGCCTGGTCAGCCGAGCGAAGTGTGTATGTATGTATGTATGTATGCATGTATGTGTGTATGTATGTATGTATGTATGTATGTATGTATGTATGTATGTATGTATGTATGTTTGTATGTATGTTTGTATGTATGTGTGCATGTATGCATGTGTGTATGTATGTATGTATGTATGTATGTATGTATGCATTTATATGTGTATTAATGTATAATTATGTGCATTTATGTGTATTAATATATATATATATATACATATGCATTTATGTATATATGTATGTATTGTTCATGTATGCATACATACATTAATAATATGTATGCATTATGCATGTATGCATGTATGTTGTATGCATGCATGTTGTATGTATGTATGTTGTACGTATGTATATTCCGGCGGACTCCTGGAATGGCGGACCCCGGCATAGCGGACACGGAATAGCAGGCCGGTACCCATGCATCCACCTAATATCACATTAGCCTACATGTAATTAAGTAAGTAAGTAAGTAAGTAAGTAAGTAAGTAAGTAAGTAACTATATTCTATATTACACCTTTATCAAACGCACAATGGGACAGTAGCAAGAAGCATTGATTATGAAACATAGAAGTAATAAATTGAAATAAAAATCATGAAATAACATTGTCAGGGTATCACATCGCGGTATTTCATGATTATGTGAGCGAGGGCGAAGAGAGTGCCCAGATATTCTTATCGGAGAAAGCAAATCATGGAGGACATGCCCAGGGTCCCAAAGGATTGCAGCAAAGAGAGCATCGTCCGCCCTAGAACACAACATGTCAAATGTAGGAGTATCAGTTGGCAGATACTCCTGTCGTTTGACTCTCTCTCTCTCTCTCCCTCCCTCTCTCTCTCTCTCTCTCTCTCTCTCTCTCTCTCTCTCTCTCTCTCTCTCTCTCTCTCTCTCTCTCTCTCTCTCTCTCCCCACCATTGGTAAAACCCCACCAGACTGCTGATGAGCATAATATTCGTGCCACTGTAGTGGAACGTACACCATCATGGAGGCGGATTCCAGTTAATCCATGCGAAACCAGGACTCGCAGAGCAAAAAGGATTGTGAAGCTATACAACTGTTTTACAGATGTTGTTAATGTGCAAGGAGAACCCAATTCTTTCTGAAAGAGTGACACCTAAAGTTTTGATTTTATCCCAGCGATTGGTGGAGGGGTATCTTGAATTTTGGTTAGAAGACGCCTGATTATGATTTTACAAGACTTGCTATGATTTAGGCACAAGTTGCATTTTCTAGCCCATTCAGCTATGTGGGCAAGCATAGTTCGAGAATTCGCATTTTATGAATTTAATTTTTTCTTAAATCACGAATTTTAGCGAATTTTAAAACTGCAGTTTTAAAATTCGTTAAAATTCGTGAAAAAATAAAATAATAGAATTATTTCTCATGGCAATTTTTTTATTATTATTTGTTTACTTTTTAACTTTTTAATAGGGCTGCGCGTTAATCGCCGTTAACGCCCGCGATTAACGCGTTAATAAATTTTGCGATTAATTTTTTTAACGCATTAACGCAAAGTAGGGCCTACCTAATAAAAATCTATCTAAAATAAGAATTCAGTTTTGAACAAAAAGAGAGCAGCTTTGTCAACTGACAATTTTGAGAAATTTGTATGTTTGAGCAACTGGCTGCATTTGCCAGAGGCGTAGCCATAGGGGGTACAGAGAGGGACATGCGTCCCCGGGCGCCAAAGAGAGGGCGCTAAAGTGAGGGTTAAAATACATAATTTTACTCTTAATTTGGATACAATTTTAACTAATTTATCCAAAATAAATTTAAAAGATTTAATTTTGGCGCCCAAAATATCCAGTTATATTCTCACTGCTTGTAAACAAGTTGTCAAGGATGATTTTGTCGCCTCATTGAGCACTAATTGGCACCATAGGCCTATGCTATCTGTAGGCCTAGTCGTCATATTCTATTTGATTAAAATTTAAACTGCCATTCGATGTATTTATAAAATGTGAAATAAACAGGGGGTGCCAATTTCATAGTTTGTCCCCGGGCGCAAAATATCCTAGCTACGTCACTGGCATTTGCAGCTTTAGAAGTTTAGACTGTTAGGGCCTACAGTTGAAATCAAGCCAAATAATCGTTTATTTCACATACCACTTTTCATATTGTAGTTCGTTTAAAATCATAAAAGATTATTTAGAAATTTGATTTAATTATTGACAACGTTCACTGAGCTGTGTCTTCTATTTCATCGTTCTCTGATTCTGAGTCAGGAACAGCCCACTCTTACCACTTGACTATGGTTTCTGTATTTTTGCCATGCAATGCTCCCGAAGGCCTACCCTTTCCATCTCCTCCAAAATTGCTACATAGGCCTACTTCCACAGCGATCCATGTTCTTTCATCATTAAGAAATCAGATTTTGACTAAATTAATTCGTTACGTAATAAACTTTTATTTTGAATTTTACATTAAATTCTAAGCAGTAGTTTGACACAACAAATCATGACGTCTTCACATTTCTTGCTACTTACGCTGTTTTTGCAAAACGTCACTGTCAATGTAAAAAGACCCAACAATGGCCTAACGAATTTTTGCGAATTTTAAAATAGGCCAAAAACTCGCGAATTTTTAAGAATTTTATAACCCAAAGTCACGAATTCTAGAACTATGTGGGCACGTTCAGAGTGAGTCGTCGTAATGTTTGAGGCAGGAATCACAATATAATCAAATATGCAATCATCTGCATATTTGAATAATTTGTTCCCTGGATGAAGCAATTTTAGTCCAGAAATAGAGGCCAAAAAGTGGATTGGCCCAAGTCCTCACCCCTGTACAATGCTACAGTTGATATATTTATATGAGGAAGTGATACCACAAAACTTAGTACAATGCACTCGATTAGAAAGCATGGAGCTTCTAGACAACCTCCAAGACCATAATTGTTTGCGAAAAATACAGAAATTACATTTTAATAAACAAAGATAATTAAACTACAATCAATGTCAATCAGACCTTCAAATGGTTTCATGATTTTAGCTGAATAGAATCTTCCATTGGTCCATTTTGCTTTGACCTGATCGCCGCATTGGTATATCTGCAAATAAAAAAATAGCGTTTGTTGATCTAGCTGGAAATAAAGTTTTATTTGTTGAACTAGTACTAACACTTTTAAATCTAGTTTCATTTTAGATATAGTAGGGCCTAAAATGTTTCTTTATGTTTCTTACTTCTCAGTCAAGCTCATTTCTGTATATGATACAAAATTGTTTATGCATATAAAATCAAACACCGACAGTTTAATAGGCCTATTACCAAAGTGACGCTGTGAATTTGCACATTTGGACAGAATGTGGCAATTATAATTAACGTTAATAAAACTTAATGCAAGGGGTTTAAATTTTAGTGCGTATATTCAAGATAGGATTAATAGACCATATACAATAAAATAACAATTTAATTTCAATTTCGCTGCCTAAAAAGACATCGGTGACGACTTCCTCAACACAAAATTGTCTTACCCGCCACGCACCAAACAAACAGATATGAAAACAAGCTATGTGAAAGGAAGTCCATAGTGTTAGCAGTGGTCGAAATCATTAAGGCAGTAATCAAAGATTGAAATGACTAAGGGGGAATAGATTGTTTTATTTCTTTCTGAAAAGTTCAAAATGATGAAACGTAGGTCATGAGGGAGAAAATTACAGATATTACCGTATAAGGTGCTGCATATGAAAAAGATCGCATTCCATTAGCAGACCTGTTATCTGGCATAGCCAATTAATGCTTGTCTGCAGATCGCATAGAAAGCTTCAGATTGTACCGAGCAATAAGTCCACTTGGATATGACGGCTGATTATTGACCACAATTTTAAATGTCAGAGATGCAATTTCGAAATGGAACTTTTTTATCCAAAGCCAGTGAAAGTCTCATAATAACGGAATAATGTGATCAGCGCCTCGTGACAACGTTTTATTTCTTTAAATACGCGTATATTAATAATTAGGGACAGTAGAAATTCACGGTAAAAGGCCAAAAATATCACGGTAGATTTTGTAAAAATGGTCGAAAATCTGGACAAATTCACATAAATTTATAATAACTACTGAAATAATAGTATTGTAGCAATTACCTCAATGCAGACCCTGGCTTTCTTCATTTTCCGCAGACACAACTTCTTAAAATGTATATCACAACAAAACGACTGAACAGCCACCAACAACGACAGAACAACGTCTCTGATAGTTTATCAAAATTAGTCGACGACTGGGAAACTCGATGCAAGGCATAGCTTTATAGTAGCAGCAGCACAGGCCGTACCTTTGTTCGCTTCAAGGTCGTTCCCCTGCGCTACCAATTGCCTGGCTTCGGGTCCTCAACCGCAGCTGCAGGAGGAGAAAGGGGAAGGTGTGATCACTGACATCAGTTATGTTTTCATTAACGCATAAAATGCACACAGTATTTTCACACATAACTTCAAAAACATTGGTGCCCACATGGTTGGCTATGGAGACAAATGTGCGTCGTTTATCAAAGTTTCAGAGCATTGAAAGTGTCAGTCATTGAGCTCATTAGGCTAAACCTAAGCATATGGGACGGGGTCTTTTATGACTCAAATCGGTTGCTGGCTGTTATAAAATTGTAACCGTTACATATTTTTCAAAATGTTTTAGGAATTTGCAGTAAATTGTTTGTTTAGCTGTTATTTTCGATGAGATATGCATCGTGTTCGAGTTCATAGCATATTATTCAACCCAGTCATCATTAGCATGTTAAACGTTATTCACATAGAGTAACAGAATTAGTAAAATTGCATTTCAAACAGCCAGCTGTCTACCTCATTTCAGTGTTGCGATTATACACGATTGTTTCAGTAGCTTTGTAGCCAAGAATGGCGCAGTCGCTCTTTATGGGGTAATTTGCCTTAAAGCCTATCTTATCCAAGCGCTTTATTTATATTTATCTTCGAAGTAAAATACGGATAGCTGACCTAAAGCAGTAAGATATTTGAGAAAAGAAGAGACCCAACGATTATTAGAACAGGAGAGTACTAGGCTACTGTAACATATGATAGTGACCTCAGCGATTCTGACTCAGAGGAAGACGAAGACCATGGATCAGGAGTTTCCGGGTGACATGATAGGGAAAGTGCCAGTGATGCATTATTTGTTAAATATAGGCGTTCAGAATTTTTTGGGAAACTTGAGATTCTTAATAAAATTTAAACCAGTGTCGTTTGCATGCAACTTTATGCATTCAGAAAATGCTCTTCGCTTGAGTTTCTAACAATCAAATAACAAACATGTTGATCTTACAGTAAAAAATACAGATGGGTTCATTTACGACCCCGCCCGGTGCTTTTAAGTTGCTTAGTATGCCTGTGTCACAAAGATAGAGTATCCCCCATACAATTATTTCCCCGTAGCAGAATGGAGTATCCGGCCTGAAGAATGTGAACGGGAGGGTCTATCCTCCAGTCTTGTTGTTCTCGAGACCAAGGTGTTGGTCTCGAGTGCACTCGAGTTCGTTTTTAAAAGTCTTGGTATTGATCTTGGTCTTGAGACCAAAAGTCTTGGTCTTGGTCTTGATACCAAAGGTCTTGGTCTTGAGGTTCAAAGTCTTGGTCTTGAGGTTCAAAGTCTTGGTCCTGGTCTGTAGGTTCAAAGTCTTTGTCTTGGTCTTGCAAGACCAAGACTTTTGTCAATGTGAAGAGTCATTTAACAAAACGCAAGAATTAACAATTTATCCATTAATTACTAGTACAATTGCTTTAGTATTTACGACGTGTGAATGAGGCTTCACTGTTGTTTTGGACAATTGGACAATTATTTTGACTTCCGATTATTTACCATGAAATAATTTCAAAACAGACTCACGACATTTACATCCAGTGCTTGAAAAGCTGCTGTGTGTTCCAGCGTTTTCCGAACCTACATGTAGCCTAGAACGCATTTTTTGCATAGCAGAATTTTTATGAAGCCCACAGGTCACGTATTGGTCAGAAATTCTGAGCGAATTGGTTTTCATAAAACCAAAAAGACATTTGGAATAACATTTCTCATGTACGACTTTTGTTAATACGAATTATTATGATGTAGTCTGCAATCAGAGTTGTTTTGCTTAAATAAAATAAAATAAAATAAAAGTCTAATTTTTTCATTAAATTAGCGAGTAGTACGACTTGACAATTTTTTGTAAGGAATAAAAGTTTGGATATGATTGTAATTTTTGGGTCTTGGTCTCGATTTGTCTTGGTCTTGAGGTTCAAAGTCTTGGTCTTGGTCTTGAGGTTCAAAGTCTTGGTCTTGGTCTTGAGGTTCAAGGTCTTGGTCTTGGTCTTGAGGTTCAAGGTCTTGGTCTCGGTCTTGAGGTTTAAGGTTTTGACAACAAGACTGCTATCCTCCTCGTGCAAAAGTATCCCCCGTGAGTCGTACAAAATTGTCCCCCATCAAGAAGTTTTTCCCTGCAACATAATTACAAATTGTGCAATTTAAGACAATGTAGAACTATGTCCGTCATAGTAGGCTATCTAGTGAAGTCAATGATCCTCTTATATACTCTCGAGGTTAGGTTCCTGAGAAATTGGAGAAATCGTTACTTTCGAGTTTTCTGGGAAAGTTACGCCGTTGTAAAAATGCCCCGCCAATATTTTGGACAATGAATACCTAAATCCCCCCCAATATTTAGGACAAGTCTACGCCAGTGCCCAGGCTACTCTGTGCCGTTTTATTCCATCGGGGGAGGGTAAATTTATTCATCCCTTGGATAGTTTTTGGACGGATAGTCGGTCACGCGACACCGGAATTGCCAAAAGGAAAGTAAAGGAACGACCACAGAGAGGAAAATATTGTGTCTCGTAGGCTCACTATAAATTTGCACGATTAGTCTTTTTAACACCTCGGATGTAAGTCTGATTTACAGCATGTTTCTTCAAACAATTTCCAACACATTGACAAGAACATACTTACTTACTTAAGTGCATCCCTTCTAGAACTGTCACAATAAAAACCAAGAATCCAGACTTAGGGCCTAATAACCCCTGTCATAAAAATCACTTCTAAATAAGCGTAATAAACTTCGAAGGAAGGGTCAAATGGAAGGCGCAGACTCACTTGCGGAGAGCATCAGTCCGCTGATCTTGGAAAACACACAACACGTTTTTCTGCCTTACAAGCTGCCACACCTAAGCAGCTTTGGGATGCGGTCAAATAGTGTGATAATTCGTCTTCTGCCCTGACCAGCAGCACTATAAATTAGACAGGCCTCTTTGATGACATCAATTAGGCTAATAAGTTCTATGATGAAATAGCGACTTCTGTGGACAATTTGACTGAGGAAATCCTTGTTCTTAAAAGCAACACAATGTCATGGGAGTCAACACCGGAATTTCTAAACCATTATGTGAATAATATATAGGCCTACTGGAAATCGAAAGGTCTCTGCGCACACAGCGAAACACAGCCGCTGGACTTTCAGAAACGTTCTATGAGTTGGCGTAATTTGTCACTCATGTGTTTAAATGCTTTTTTGAAACTGGGACCATTCCGGGTAACTGGCGCGTCACTGTGGTCACTTCCGTGGACACAGTTACAAAACCATCTACTCTGGGTGACTCCAATCCTCTCAAGAATCGCGGGCAAAAATTGTTGTTTCTAAGTGGCTGACATCCAATTTGCCCCGAGAAACTTTAGAGGACCAGTTTGGCCTCAGATCAACCGGCACCAGTGCAATCAAATTCTTTCTACATCACGTCACCTTGATTCTGGAAAGCAACTCTTATGTACGTTGCCTGTTAGTCGACTTCTCTAAAGCATTTGATGTTGACCATTCAATTCTAATCCCTAACGTTATGGAAACATCAAACCGGGTCATTGACTTCCTAACTGGTCGATCTCAAGCAGGGCCGCATTAAGGCTAGTGCGGGCCCGGGTGCTGTGATTTTGGGGGAGGCCTACGAGCCTCCGAAAGGATGGTCGCCGAAAAATTTTTGAATTTCGACATGGTGATTTCATCCATCTTTTTTGGAATTTCATCTTACAAAAAGTCTTATGACATTTTTTTAGTAATTCATCTCTTTTCTATGATGATGTGATGACCTTTTTGGGCCCAAATACAAGTATACAATACAAAAATTTTATGCACTTCCAAAAATGCGGGCCCTTAAAACTGCGGGCCCGGGTGCTGCAGCACCCTTAGCACCCCCCTTAATGCGGGCCTGATCTCAAGTCCTCAAATGCGAGAATGTATTTTCCGATTCTGCTTCCATTAATCGCAGCGTTATCCAAGGGTTTGGTCTTGGTCCCAGCTTCTACATTGTAATGGAGATTGATCCTACCCGTCTCTCTATCCAACGTCTTTTCAAATTTGCAGATGATATTAACCTTCTAGCTCTCCAAAACTTCTCTGTTAGCCTAGAAAATGAATTCGCTAAAATTAGCCCTTCGACGGGCGTGGGGTCAAAAATGACCCCAGCGTGCATTTTCAAACCATATATCTTTGTTAAAACTGAAATGCTTGCTCTGAATATCCACGAGAATTATCGTACAGGTTGTCATTACATATTCCAGTTGAGTGTGCATGGGAATTTTAGATGGACAAAAATTACAGGACATTTATACACTTAAGGTCATGGGGTCATTTTTGACCCCACTACTAATTATTGATGTTTCTTTATCATTAAACAGTCTATAGTTGCACAAACCCACAATATTACTTTCTTATTTATTGTTCCTATTTACATAACGCTCAATTTGTAATTTGTAACCGAACATTTATATAGCGCCACTCAATTCAGCGGCGCTCTCGACCCGCCTCAGCACAAGCACCGGCAAACAAGTTTTCAAGCGTCTACGGAACTGAAAAGGAGAGAGGCTCAAGGTACAATGATTCAATTGCCCTTCCTCACAATTGACGAAAGACTCGATCCTTATCGAGGTTGGTGTAGATTCGTACAGAACATGCGGTCAAAGTCGGAAAAATACGGCATAAACTTATGGATGTGATACGATCGTGAAACCAAGTACGTGTACAATGCCAGTATATATTGCGGCAAAGACAGCGCCGATGCAGCTCCAACCAAAGTCATGAGAGGAACGTCCGCCAGCTCATGCAACCTCTTGAATGTGAAGGTTGCAACATTACCATTGATAACTTAATTGTCACCTCGCTAGCCATGGCTAGAGATGTTCTGCTGACAAAGAAAGCGACTTTGGTTGGTACTATTCGTACTAATTGAGTAGAGTTGCCCAAGAACTTGTGGCTCCCAGAGGACGCGAGTTGTAGCCTACTCTTGTCTTGTAACCTACTCATCCCTTCCGAGAAGGGATGAGTAGGCTACAAGACAAGGGATGAGTAGGAACAGCGGCGATCTATTGCAACTCATCATGAACTGATTAGAGAACGACTAATAGGCGACACTCGGGAACCTCTAAAGAAACGAGGTCGTTACCAAGTTTGTCCCAGACACACGGACAAAAGAGCCATTGCTGTGTGCAAGGCATGCCATAAGAATGAGTGCCCTGCCCACTGTCATATTCTGTCAGACATGTGTCTCTGCTGATCGTTGAAATGCTTTCCTAGGCACTTAGCAGTCTCCTATGTTCATTCTAGTGTCATTTCATTGCAGCGAAGGCGCTATGCATTAGTATTATAAGCCTGTTTTTTATGTGGCGTCATGACATCATGACGTGACGTCATGTCATGACGTCATCTGACGTCATATCATGATATCATTTTAGGCTCATAGCAGTCTCCTGTGTCCAGTATAGTGTCATTTTGTTGTATTCTTGGCGCTAAACATTAATATAAGAACGGTATTAGTTTGTACATGGCATCATGAAATCATGACGTGACGTCATGCCATGACGTCAGAAGACGTCGTATCATGATGTCATTCCTAGGTTTCTAGAAGTCTATGTTCATTATAGTGTCATATCATTGTATTGATGGTGCTATACATTAGTGTAAGAATAGCATTTAAGCCTGTTTGTTTGTGGCGTCAAGACATAACGAAGTGACGTCATGCCATGACGTCATCTGACGTCATGTCAAGATGTCATTCCTAGGCTCATAGTAGTCTATGTTCATTCCAGTGTCACTTCATTGTATTGATGGCACTATATATTAGTGTAAGAACAGTATTACAAGCGTATGCTTGTATGTGTAGTCATGAAATCATGATATGACATCATACCATGACGTCAGATGACGTCATGTCATGAGGACGTGAAACAAGTAATGACATTTAAGTGAATATTACTGATAATAATCACCTTCTCATGCAATCTACGTGCTTATTTTATTCGAATTACATGATTATTACTATGGGGTCAAAATTGACCCCACGACCTTACTTGTATAGTTTTTTTCCCGCCCGACGAAGGGTTAAAGATTGGACCTCCAGCAACAAAATGGCAATCTTGCTAACACAAAAGAAATTGTATTTCATAGACCGAGTTCAAGACTTTTATCTCTTCCGGACCCTATCAGCAATATTGAAAGAGTTAAAATTGTGAAACTACTGGACGTTCTTTTCCGAGAGAATTTAGAATTTGAAGACCATGTGACGTGTAGGCCTATTTTGAAGACATGCAGACAACGCCTATACCTTCTAAGAGTCCTCCGATCTCATGGAATGCCTCCCAGCAAGCTAACGAACATTTCCCAAGCCTTTGTAGTCTCCCGACTAACTTAAGCTCTTCCATCTTGGGGCTTGTTGCCAACAGAATAGAATTGTGTGGAAGAATTTATTCGTTTTTGCGCAGGGCTGGGCGCAGCAACCTTCTGAATGGTGACATTTTAACGTTGGGGAAGATTTGTGAGAAAAGTTAATTAAGTTCTTTAAGAGCATCAAGTCACCCCATTACCGTCTTCACCAATTACTGATCGCAAAGCACCTTCATAACTTCAACATGCGAAAAAGGAGGCATGCATTCGAACTACCACACTTTAGTACATTGCTTCATAAGAAATCCTTCATCATTCGCGTATTTTACAACTATAAAAACTGGGTTAATGTTAGTCATAATGCTTGTTCCGAGATCTAATGTCTCTCCAGTTGTAGACCCGAGTAATGATTATGTTCCACAGATCATAGCTTCAGATATACACATAGCTTTAGATAATCAGACATTATGAAACTGTTTATAATATTGCATCTGTTTTTGTTCTACTGATATTGTGCTATTTTGCTACTTTCGTCAATCTTTGTATTGTTGTTGTGAAGTATGAGCGTTTGTCTCGTGCTAATAACAGATTACTTACTTACTTACTTAACCTATAATATGCAAATTGTATTTAATCGATAAAACATTTGTCTCCATACAGAGAGTCTACGGAGACAAGTGTACGTAATATGAGAATAAGGATAGTCCGGAATCTGGCAAAGGGTGGACAAGCATCTTGTATATACATAGGGCCTACGCTAACAGACAAGTGCTCGCTCTAAAGACATCTATAATAAATAAATACTGGAGATTAGAGTGCCGTATTTCGTAGACAGTCGATAAGATCGAAGCAACGATTCAGAAGCACTTGGGTCGCTACGCAGTGGCTTGAGGTGGGAATCGAACCTGCGACCCTTCGGTTACAAGGCAACGACCCACACCACTACACCACCGCGTCCCCCTAACATCTGAGAGACTAGCCCAGAGTGCCACTCACCGGGGACGCCTAACTTGTGGGATTCTATTTGTTAATCGTCAAGAGGCGATTTTTTTCTCTTGCTATTTGCTATTATCTTGTAACCTGTTGAGGTGTGTCAGCCAGATTATCAGAGATCTATCTTGTATATATATATATATATATATATATATATATATATATATATATATATATATATATATATATATATATCAGGAAATAGAGTGACCGTTGGCCGAGTTAAGCTGTGGCAGCAAACAGCTTCCGACCCATGGGGTCGAATGAACAGGCGAATGACAGCTGCCACAGCTGCAGCATATCTAACTTAGTACACTATTTTCTTGTGTACGTATGATGTACTATTTTCAAAGCAGGTCATGCGCTAGAGAACATTTCTGTAGGTGTAGGATCATTGATGTAATCATGGCTATATATTATTTTCAATTTTAAACTAAATACTACTGTGCTGGCTGGCGCTGGTTTCAAAATGATGATAGATAGATAGATAGATAGATAGATAGATAGATAGATAGATAGATAGATAGATAGATAGATAGATAGATAGATAGATAGATAGATAGATAGATAGATAGATAGAGGGACGGACGGTCGGACGGACAGACAGACAGATAGATATAATAGGACTGTGCCAATTATTTCAGAATGATTATAAGTGCATAGTATTAACTTTATAGATAAATTAAGGTCCGTTTATTATATTTGTGGATAAGTGGATTTTTCTTATCAAACAATATAATATTATATAACACAATAACATTACGGATATCTGTTATGTCGTTCGATCCGTCGGTCGATCCTTAACTGCTACTATTGGCTTATTGCAAAAACAAGAAACTTCATACAGAGTCGGCCGGCCGGACGACCGGTGAGGGAGGAATGGGGGAGGAAGGGCCGGGACTAACGCTAATGACTGAAGACAATCGGGGTCATGTTATGAAAGGCAGTAACTGTAATGTACTAGCACTATTAGTTGAAAAGAATAAAAGGGCGCTGTTCATTCTCTGCAGCGCCGCGCAAACCTTGAATTTGGTGAAGCCGGCTGTCCAAACATAATTGGTAGCCTACTCTGACAAAATAGGCATAATGGCATTTTCAAAGAAGATTTGTTTCTTGCGTGTGACAAGACATAGTTCTTCCTTTATGAAACACAGCTCAGGCTGACCAGTTGAGAGGCCCAAATATAAACTTTCTGGACGATGGTATTTATACAGTTCTTAACTGAAATCCAGTCTTGTCTGTGTAAGCTCAAGCTTTCACGATGAGTGCCCTCACAAAGTCCGAAATTGTTACATTTTTCAGAACACTGCACAAATTGATTTCTTTGTATGTTCATAGCCTGTATAATATTCTTATCTTTTCCGTTGTCTCAAAAGCACAAATTACATTTTGTATTTAACTTAAATTGCAATTATATATTGCAGCGACAATATGTTATAAATTATCAAACTGAATTAAATTAGACATGGGCGGCGATCTGGGGGGGGGTCGAGAGGGACAAGTCCCCTCACCTTTGAATGTTGGGGGACACACCATACATCTGTCCCCCAAATTTTGAAGAAACCCTAAAACAGGTCAACAGAACGCGCGAAAAAAATGTTTGTACCTCTTTTTTGACCAAATCAGGAACTTTTGACCAGATCAGTTCAAAAGGTATTCCGTGTCCCCCCACCTGTCAAACAAGATCGCCGCCACTGAAATTAGAGTAGGCCTGTGGCACACAGGCTGTGCTGCAAAAACTATTTGACCCAGGGCCTAAGACTACAGGACAGAATTAAGTCACAACAACATTTAAATGCAGGGATGTAGTCCATATTAAAATCTAACAAAGCCATAGTCTGACGAGGATCTTTGGAGGCAAAGACGAGATCTTGGTGAAAATTTCACAACTGTCCATTTCGCTAATTTTTTGGGTTTTGTACCTTAAGTCACTGAATGTAACTGAAACTGTGTATGATGAAAGTGAGTCAATTGGTCATGTAGGAAATGTGTCTGTTTACGCTAAATTTCCTTAATTTTCCAAATAGGTGACTTTGACAAACAAATTGCCATACTACAGCACTATTGTCATTAGAGTAACGTTACTCTAACCAACCAAACTCGTGTGTAGCGATGTTATTACTGTCACAAATCGCTGATTATATCAGAAAATGTACCTTAGATATCTGCATACAATGGTTTACATATAAGGAGAAAACGATAAATTGAAGAAGCAGCTAATATACTATTACACATTAGTAAATGGAAATGTTGATGAGTGTTTGAAAGGTTAACATGGACAATTTCATTGGCTTATTTTATATAGCATCAAATATTGATGCAGTAAATCATGACTGGTATATATTCAGTTAACAATGAGTCGATTAACATTTCCAGTAGTATCTTTAAAATAAAAACACTTGGCACATAATTCAATTATAGATGAAACCCTTTAATTACTCTAATGACACACACTGTTACTCTATGCCATAGTCCCATTCTGTCCGTCTGTCATGGAGTAACGCTCTCAAATTCATTTGCAGTCGCTAGGTGTCAGCATACAGGGAGGAAGGGAAACTGAAGGACGTACTGACGCACAGTCAGACAGACATATAGATTGACAGACGGAGTGAGTTAGTGAGTGAGGAACGGACGGATACGTACAGACGCACAGCCAAACTGACACAGGGACGGATGGTCAGATAGACAGATTGTTAGACGGAGTGAGTGAAGGCGGGACAGAGCTGAGGCGGGAGGAAGGGAGGAGGCATATAGCCGTACAGACGTGCAGCCAGAAAGACAGACGTTTCCGTCATACTGATGGGCAATTACTCTAGTGATCTATAGCATCGAAGGCTTAGGCTAAATCCAACAATATTCGTATCGAATATCTGTTTTCTTCCATTGCAGCAGAAATGTTATCTTGCACGCTTAGCAGCGGCATGACTGTTGAGTGTCGAGATTGAAACCCATTCCAGGTCGTAGGGCCAGCAACAGAGAATGAGCGGCGCTGCATGATTGCGGTACGCGAGTGAGGGATCATGAGTACAGCTTGGTCAGCTGATTGAAGGTTGGATCGCCGCTGTACAGCAGATGTAGGGCGACAAAAGTCCTGCAAGTATGGGGGCGCGAGTCCCTCCAGGCAGCGCCTAACAAGCGCAGAAACCCTATACGTGATCCATAGTGGGAATGGAAGCCAGTGCAGGACATCCCGCAAAAACTCAGACACCTGGCCAAATTTAAGAATACGGCCAATGAGGCGCGCAGCTACTCGAAGGACCCGATCTAGGCACCCAACCCGGACAGCTGGGAGGCCAGCGTAAAGGGCACTACAATAGTCAAGACGGGTGACTACAAAAGCATGTACAAGGGTAGAGGCAGCCCCCTGTGACAAATAACGAGAAACCACCCTAAGCTGGCGCAGTTGGTAGTAGCAATCGCGACAGGTGTTAATGTGGCGGGCGAACGTGAGTTCCTGTTCCAGGATAACGCTAAGGTCGCGAACAGAGGAGGCAAAGGAGACCAGAGGGAACTTGAGAGCTAAAGCCTCAAGGTTAATTTTTCAAGCTGCTGACGCGTACCCAGCCAGATGAACTGCGTCTTGCTCGGGTTGGGCCTCAGGCGGTTTCAGGACATCCAGGCTTCCAAGGTCTCCGTGGCCTGGACAATCTCAGGGACAGCACCAAATTCAAAACCTTGGGCAAGCCAAGAATAATTGCCAAGCCTAGTGTAAATAGATGTGCCCCAATTTAGTATTAGTATACTTATTATAAGAAATTGTTATAATACTCATGACGTTTTTCATTTATTTACTAGAAACTATTGTTTTGATTAACTTGAATATTGTCTCCACAAGTATTGTGTAGGCCCTATGAAGAAATGTGTGTGAGAATAGGCACAGGCTGTATTCATTTGATAAAACGTTTGTCCCCACAAGGTTTGCTTATGGAGACAAATGTGTGCGTGTGTGAGAATATGCAGGCTGTATTCATTAATTACACGTTTGTCCCCACAAGGTTTGCTTATGGAGACAAATGTGTGCGTGTGTGAGAATATGCAGGCTGTATTCATTAATTACACGTTTGTCCCCACAAGGTTTGCTTATAGAGACAAATGTGTGCGTGTGTGAGAATATGCAGGCTGTATTCATTAATTACACGTTTGTCCCCACAAGGTTTGCTTATGGAGACAAATGTGTGCGTGTGTGAGAATATGCAGGCTGTATTCATTAATTACACGTTTGTCCCCACAAGGTTTGCTTATAGAGACAAATGTGTGCGTGTGTGAGAATATGCAGTCTGTATTCATTAATTAAACGTTTGTCCCCACGAAGTTTGCTTATAGAGAGCTTGCGAAAAGAATGATAGTACATTTCTGAACATTAGTTGTTAATTTTTACATTAATATACAGGTAGAAAGTAGACATTCTGTTAAACAATATACATTAACTAGTACCATTACTGACGATTACTTATTATGAAGCATTACACCATTTCCCATTGTACGAAGTATCATAGGCCTAATATTCTAAACTTTACAGCTCGAGGGCCACCCCTAAATATTATCTTATCTAGTAAAAACAAATAGTACAGAAGTCTAATATTTCAATAAACGAATCAAATCATGTGTATGACAATCACAAAGACAAAACCTTTTTAGAAATGGACAGCTAGTAATTGAGCATATGAGATTGTCATCAAAATACAGCTGTAGACCTAGTCCAAGTCTAACTTGTCTAGTAACCAAATAGTACAGAAGTCTCATTTTGCAATAAATGAAACAACTCATGTGTATGACAGTTACAAAGACAAAACCCTTTTTAGTGATGAACATCTAGTGACTGAACACATGATACTGTTATCAAAATACAGCCGTAGTCCAGGTCTAACTTATTTAGTACATAAATAGTACTTCAGAAGTCTTATTTTGCAATAAACAAATCCAATCATGTGTATGACAGTCACAAAGACAAAACCCTTTTTAGAGATGGACATCTAGTGACTGAGTACATGAAACTGTTATCAAAATACAGCACATAGTCCAAGTCTAACGTATTTACTACATAAATAGTACAGAAGTACAGTATCTACTTACAATAAACGAATCAGATCATGTATATGACAGTAGGTATACTCTTACAAAGACAAAACCCTTTTTAGAGATGGACATCTAGTGACTGAGTACACGACACTGTTATCGAAATACAGCTGTAGTCCAAGTCTAACTTGTTTAGTACATAAATAGTACAGAATAAACGAACCAGATCATGGGTATATCATTTACAAACACAAAACCCTTTTTAGAGATGGACATCTAGTGATTGAGTACATGACACTGTTATCAAAATATAGCTGTAGTCCAAGTGCAACTTATTTAGTACAAAAATAGTACAGAAGTCACATCTTACAATAAACGAACCAGATCATGGGTATATCAGTAACAAAAACAAAACCCTTTTTAGAGATGGACATCTAGTGACTGAGTACATGACACTGTTATCAAAATACAGCTGTAGTCCAAGTCTAACGTATTTACTACATAAATAGTACAGAAGTACAGTATCACCTTACAATAAACGAATCAGATCATGTATATGACAGTAGGTATACTCTTACAAAGACAAAACCCCTTTTTAGAGATGGACATCTAGTGACTGAGTACATGACACTGTTATCGAAATACAGCTGTAGTCCAAGTCTAACTTGTTTAGTACATAAATAGTACAGAATAAACGAACCAGATCATGGGTATATCATTTACAAAGACAAAACCCTTTTTAGAGATGGACATCTAGTGATTGAGTACATGACACTGTTATCAAAATATAGCTGTAGTCCAAGTGCAACTTATTTAGTACAAAAATAGTACAGAAGTCACATCTTACAATAAACGAACCAGATCATGGGTATATCAGTAACAAAAACAAAACCCTTTTTTAGAGATGGACATCTAGTGACTGAGTACATGACACTGTTATCAAAATACAGCTGTAGTCCAAGTCTAACTTATTTAGTAGGCTACATAAATAGTACAGAAGTCACATCTTACAATAAACGAACCAGATCATGGGTATATCATTTACAAACCCTTTTTATAGGGTGGACAGCTAGTAACTGAGAACGTGACATTGTCATTAAAATACAGCTGTATTCCAAGTCAGACTACAGAAGTAAAGAAATAGTACAAATAGTAACGAATGAATAGCAATAAATGAATGAGCTGTAGTCCAGGTCTAACTTATCTAGTGAACATATAGTAAAGAAGTCTCATCTTGCAATAAATGAATCAAATCATGAGTGTATCAGTATATTAGTTACAGAGACAAAATCTTTCTAAAGGTGGTTGGCTATAGACCGAGCTCATGACACAATCATCCAATACCGCTGAAGTTCACGTCTAGCCTATTTAAAAATCTAATGGCACAAGAGTCTCATCTAGCATTAAACTAATTAGCTCATCTATATAGCAGTCATATGACCAAAACCCTTTGTTGACGTGGACAGCTAGTGACCCATTACATGACGTAGTCATCAAAAACATATGTAGAACCGAATCGATCCATGTTCAATGCAACTACAATGGTAGCGTCTCATCTAGAGGTAGGCCTAGTAATTCAGATCGAGTCCTGGCTAAAAGCAATACATGAATACAGTTCCGTGGTAAATAAATTAAATCAAACAGAAGCTACTGCAAGGATAAACTGAGTGTTCATAATATACATGACACAAGCAACTAATAGGGTGCAGTTAGTATGAATTTCTCAGTAAGTCTAGTGAATCCAGTGGGCGGATAGAAGGGAGGAAGGTGAAGAGGAAAGAAGAGAGGTAGAGCGAAGCCACTATGAAGAAAAAATAGAAGGATAAGCCAAGTGTTTATGATATTATCATAACATAGATAACTGACACAGACAAGGTACAGATAGCGTGAATCCCTCAGTCAATGTAGTCTATACAGTGAGTCGATAGTAAGTAAGGAAGACAATAGCGAGAAAGAGAAGAAATGAATGATACGAGTGAAAAAGCTTTATCTAATGTCGAAGTTTAAGAGAGCTTATCCTCCTAAGACTCAGTGAAGGAGTCGTAGCAATGATTAGCATCACCGATAGCGCATTGGATAACATCTGGCGTAGAGTGCGAGAGGTAGCGAGTTCAAGCCCCGTAGGCGGACAGCTTTGTAGGCTGCAATTGCGCCGTGTATTGCAGGCTGTCTGTTCTGTTAGTAGTTAAGATTTATCGCATAACTTGTACATGTAAAGCGCAGTGCGGTTAGCAGGCGCTTAAATAAAGAAAATATATTATTATTATTATTATTATTATTATTATTATTATTATTATTATTATTATTATTATTATTATTATTATTATTAGAATTCTATTTTAAAGTCGTCATTTACTGGCATACCATAACGTTTAAAAACTCATATATTTTAACTAATCTTTTTCGCGAAGACTTTATATTTCAGTTCAAATTTCTCTTTCCGCCAACCATTCCAAGAAAAAGTAATGTTTAGTTTTGGTAAAGCTCACCAAAATAAGTTTGTTTGTGAGACAGTTTCATATTTTGAGCTTTCCATCTATAAGATATTTATGTTAGAAAAGAGACCTGTTATTAAGCGTCTTTGGATTCTTTCACTATTAAATCCTCACGCCTTAAACTCTCAAATATCTCGAAAACCAAGAATTATCATATGTACGGGAAACCCCACTTGTGATGCATTGGTCTTTTGCCTATCTAGATATTCCACTTTGCTGCACAGATTGCTGGAATGACAGAGAGAAATTTAAACTAAGTTTCGGATTGTTGTTATTCGCATCTTCTGAGGGAAGATCCATCACGCGCATGCGCGGTTTTTCAGATTAATAACTATTCAAGGTTGTGGCCTACAGATGCAGAGGCTTGTTAGTCGCTAGGTGGACACGCTGCAAAGCAGTCATCCCTATTAAAGTTAACACAAAAAGCCAGGCTAGAGCGATTTGCAAATTATAATCAACAGCAGCATAAAAACAGTTAATTGCAAAAGACACGTGTCTATTCTGAATTGTAAACTTGTACAGTAGATAAAGATCAATCGAATATATCTCCATTCTTGATCCATTTAATAGAAGATTTTGGCAGGAGGCAAAGTAGCTACACTGGTTAGAGTGCACGCTTCGTCATAATCCTATGAGTGCGTGAGATCGCGGTTCGCCTCCCGGTGGTGACTTGTTTCACAGTTTTTACTACCATGGAAAAAGCCTCTATAAAAATAGATTTTGCTGGCGAAAGTACTTTTTGCCCTATAAAGTTTTATTACTTATTCTTTTAGTATTACATGTATTATAATTATGGCTCAATATTTACCGTGACCAAGCTGCATGTTCATTTTCACAATATTCAGGAAAGACATCCCATTTAAGTAAGCCTATTTATTACCTTAGACCTACAACCGTTTCTGCCCAGTTTATTTTGTGTATTTTGCTACCGTGATTGGTGAATAAAGATTTGCATATTATTACAGTCAACGCATAGCGGATAAGTGCATTGCGGATAAGTGCATAATTTTATCGCTTATGTGCACGAAGCTGGTCGGTCCTGTTTTAATATATAGGGTAAGCCTATCTCAAAGATGACAACTCTGCTATGCTGCTATCTGCATATCACTTATGTGTATAATTCGGATATGTGCATAGCCGACTATGCCAGTTATGCACTGCTCTGTGTAAATCAAAGCCGCTTACTTGTGTAGGCAGCTTAGAACATTCTGGCCTACGAGGCACGTCCATGGACAGTTAACGACTGAGGCTGTCGGTTGCTTTGTATCATCAGATGATGTAACATATACAAGAGTATATGGCACTTACAACATTACACTTTTTTAACGATTACCTTTACTTATCCCAATGGTTAATGAAGGCATTTTAGGCCTAATATGTAAACACCGTCTCTGTTATCAGATACCAATACATTTAGCACATTTTACACAGTACAGTTCGGCTAAGTGCACCACAGGATCAAGGCAGCCCCGAGGCTATTCACTTTAGCAGCGTCGACTGCGTAATTATCAGTCATGGATGGGTAAAGGGACGCTGGAGATGTGCAGTGGACACTGAATAGAGAACACGGGCGTTAATCAGTGATGAATTGGGCAGTCACACCATTATCAACATGTTAACCAGAGCTGATAGTGACAGTAGGCCTAACTGACACCTTGACAAATTGTCAGAACATGATTAGCATTTTCACGTTTTATATTAACTAACAGTGCTTATTAATCATTTGTTATTTTGTGATGACTGACATTTACACCAAGTCATTTCATTCCTTCAGTGCACAGCTAACTTAACACATATGAATTCATTGAAAAACATCCTCAAATATATGTAATTCAATAAAGAAATTTAAAAAAATAGCTCAACAATCACATTCATTATTAGACCAGAAGTAGAGCTGGGATATTTTACAACACTGACACAGTCATCTGCACCATAGCTTTATGTTAAGTTTTTGGTATTGTTTTTAAGTATTTGCCATGGTTTCATCAACGGCAGTCTACAAGTTTTTGTTTGGGTTTTTGCAAGTTTTTCTCGATTATTACCGGCTTTCTCCATCGTCCCGGCAAAAATACTGGTACTACATTTTTCTGAGTTTTCTGGGTGACAGTGATGACTGTGTTAGACAGGGTCCCAACAACATGCATTAAACGTGGTTGTCTTAATGGGATAAAGCAGACCTTGCCACATATTATCATGTCAATAATATATACCTAGTTCCAATGGAATTTTTCTAATATCGTTACAAAATGCAATATTCTGTATGCATGTGCTTGTGTGTGAGTGTGTGTGTGTGTGTGTGTGTGTGTGTGCGCGTGCGTGTGTGTGTGTGTGTGTGTGTGTGTGTGTGTGTGTGTGTGTGTGTGTGTGTGTGTGTGTGTGTGTGTGTGTGTGTGTGTGTGTGTGTGTGTGTGTGTGTGTGTGTGTGTGTGTGTGTGTGTGTGTGTGTGTGTGTGTGTGTGTGTGTGTGTGTGTGTGTGTGTGTGTGTGTGTGTGTGTGTGTGTGTGTGTGTGAGCATGGTGATGACATAGGCGCATAGATGCCATGTACAAAATGAATATAGATGGTTTATGTTCAGCCACAGCTGAATATTGTCCGAAAACCACTCATCACACTCAGCTTTAGTGAGATGGTGAGCTCGCTGACATGAAGATCAAATCCATAGCTGGTAAAGCGTGATCTGTGGAAAGCAAGTGAGCGTCCCTGCTATGGGCAGATACAAGAGACCAGAAAGTGTGCAACAGCAGAATTTAAGCATTGCATTAGAAACAAGAATTCAATGGATGATGAATATATTTCTAAAGACTTCAGGTAAAGGACACGAATATCTTGTCAATTGCTATTGTAAGTGGTTTCATCAGCAAGTCTCTTGCCTCTGTCTTCTCGACATCTCCGCCGCATTCGACACCATAGATCACAACCTCCTTCTTCAACGACTATCTTCTTGGTTTGGCATCTCTGGCACTGCTCTACTCTGGTTCCAGTCCTACTATTCTTCTCGATCCTTCTATGTTAAAGCCTCCAGCCACTGCTCACAACCCCTTCCTCTTTCCTGTGGTGTCCCTCAAGGCTCCGTCCTGGGTCCACTACTTTTCATACTTTATACCACTCCTGTAAGTCATCTCATAAAATCATCCTCTGTCGACCACCATCTCTATGCAGATGACACCCAACTCTTCATATCCTTCTCCCCAGGCTCTTTTTCCACCCCCATCACACAACTACACAACGTGGTTAACTTTATTTCACAGTGGATGTCATCCAATCTTCTCTGCCTTAACCCTTCCAAAACCGAATTCATCATCCTAGGCCTTCCTGATCAAATCAAAAAAATCCCTGATCCTTCCATAAACCTTTCGACTAACTCATCGTCACTCACCTTCACCTCTGACTCCCCTGTTCGCAATCTTGGTGTCATTTTTGATCCACACCTCTCCTTCTCTAACCACATCTCCAACCTCTCGCGCCCCTGCTTCATGCACATTCGTGACCTCCGACGCATACGACCCATGCTTGACCTTAACACTGCCTCCACCATTGCTACCTCCGTTGTTCATTCGAAGCTTGATTACTGCAATTCTCTTTTCCTCAACCTTGAATCCACTCAAATCAAGCGTCTACAGCTTATCCAAAACTCACTAGCCAGAGCTGTCACTAGAATGCCCAAGCATCATCATATCACTCCCATCCTCAAATCACTCCATTGGTTAAAAATCCCAGAGCGAATCCACTACAAAGTCCTATCACTAACCTACAACTCCCTACAATATTCCCAGCCCAAATACCTTCGTGATCTCTTCACCATTCAGACAACCCGCTCCACCCGATCATCCTCAATTCTCAGTCTTTCTCGACCCCCAGTCACTACTCACCTAAAGTTCTCCAACCGAGCCATATCCATCACAGCACCACGCCTCTGGAATGATCTGCCCCATGAATTTCGCAGTTTCTTGGTGCCTCCATCATCATTGCAACCCGTCCTTCACAGGGCCGGCGCCAGAGTATTTGGCGCCCTAGGCGAACCTGTTGCACTGCGCCTCTGGCAAGTGCGATAACTTGGCCTAATTAATATTAAATTAATCAAGTCAATATAACCTTCACACAGGAATGCAGCCGAATGCTGCATCTTTAATTTAGTATCGTCGTTCATTGTAATCACCTAAGAATCATTATTGCTTATAAATTAAAAAAAATATGGCACTTAATAAATTTTAAATTTTAAAGTTTGCCATAATTAAAGTAATAGTCTGCAGCGGCGTTATTGCAGCCTATAAGCTTATATGATGTATTTGGTTTAACACGTTTTATGGGAATTTAAAATGTAAATATTAATTAATGATACAGTGCACAGTTTCATTTGAACACTTATCAGGCCTAACTCCTGTGGCTACGTTTAGGCCTACTACGTCCTAGTCCTACCTACGTGCGAAGTCTATACAAATATAATGTAATTTCAAAATTTGATTTTTCGCGCTTTCTCTTTAGCAAATGTAGAAACGAGAAGCAGATTAGCCTACGTATGACCTACTTAAAAATTAAAGCAACAAGAACTACTACTCTAAATTTAGAAGTTCCTTACCATCAGTTGAGTCTTAGTTTCTTTTTTTTCAAGAGAGCTTTGAATACTGCATACGTTCGTACAATGTAGAGTGTACAGGCCACAAGTCGTGTAGAGAGACATTGAGAGAGACAGACTGCGACAGAGACAGCGAGAGAAAACGAGAGACAGAGACAGACAGAGAGTGTGAGAGAGAGAGAGAGAGAGAGAGAGAGAGAGAGACGAACAAGGCATACTATTCAGGCATATTTTAGCCTTAACGCTGGAGCTGCGAGATTATACGGTTAAAGTGTGTCGTGGTTGTACATCTAAAAGAGAGAATCTGGCTCATGTGCAGCTGGGGGTCGAACAAGGTCAATTACTCCGACATATCAGAGTAACCTAGTACGTGTATAGACAAGTACCATCCGTCATCATACAGACTGCAGAGAGGCTGATACATACACGCAGTACACGGGCTTTTTGAACACCGTAGGCAGCGGCTATACGTTCAGATGGAACAATTAACCAAATTTAAAATTTGCGCGCTTGGAGGAAAATGACAGATAGGGCCCTAAAGCAGAATGTGACAGGGGGTGCGTACACACCTAAGGAGCGCCTTGTATGGCTAGGCCTACGCCTCGATCTGGACTGGCAAAACGGCGGCAATGGTTTAACAAATATTTCTTTGTGTAGCTTTTCTGCCGCCCCCAGAAATGTGCCGCCCTAGGCGGCCGCCTAGTTCGCCTAGTGGTTAAACCGGCCCTGGTCCTTCATCCTCATCCTCATGTTCCTCTATCTATCACCCCCGGGCTTTCCACTCAAAACTGAAGTCTCACCTTTTCAAATACTCCTACCCTGACTCATCTGATACTCCGCCTTCCAATTCTTCTCGCCGTAAACGACACCCGCCTTGACAGCTGCTCTGCCTCTCCTGATATGGTACCCTGGAAACCGGACTTGGACCTCTTTTGGACTACTCTCTGGAAACACCCTTTTGATTTGGTTTGGCCTCCTGGAATTTGGACTTGGACCTCTTTTGGACCACTCTCTGGAAACCCCCTGATCCGGTACCCTGGAAATCGGACCTGGACCTCTTTTAGACTACTCTCTGGAAACTCCCTTTGATTTGGTTTGGCCTCCTGGAATTTGGACTTGGACCTCTTTTGGACCACTCTCTGGAAACCCTCTGATCTGGTACCCTGGAAATCGGACTTGGACCTCTTTTAGACTACTCTCTGGATACCCCCTTTGATTTGGTTTGGCCTCCTGGAATTTGGACTTGGACCTCTTTTGGACTACTCTCTGGAACCCCATCTGATCTGACGTAGCGCTCGTGAATAGGCTGGTGTCCTGCGTTTGGCCTTCGAGTGGCGCTTTAGAAGTTTGGAGATTACGATTACGATTGCGATTACGAACATGTCTAGTACTCCTCAAGGAAGTCTAATTCTATGCATTGAGTGCTCTATATTCAGTTCTGTACTCAACTGGTTTTAGTGTTTTTTCTTATGAGCCTAATATTGACCACTGGACTAGGCATTTCTTCTTTATGTTCTCTGCCCTTGGGCAGGTTCGTATGACCAGTGACGCCATCTTTCTCGATTCTGTGCCTCCCTTTTTAGCGTCATTTGCATTTAACTCGGGGTAAGTTGGGAGGTGGTTTCCCGTTGCCTTCCTCCCGGTGTTTTTATGGAGAGACACCATCTGTCTGCGTCGATGTCGTTCGTCGTCCGTCCTTCGGCTTCTTCGCCCGTGGGGCACACGCTTATACCTATACCCCTAAGCCGTAATTTTTCTGGTTAACGGCTGGCTTAAGCAAATTTACGGCTGGTTTTTCGGCTAGCCGTAAAAGAGTGTAAACTACCTTTTTCGGCTAGCCGTAAATTTTTTACGGCTAGCCGAAAAAGGTAGTTTACGCTCTTTAAGCGCGTAAACTACCTTTTTCGACTAAAAGCGCATCAGTCATTAACACAGTAATACAATAAACACTAGGGACTACTTTTAAATCGAAAGGTGGGCAATATTCACTCAGTTTCAAAATAATTTTAGAAATAAATTCAAATAATTATGTTAAGAAACAAACGGACATCATGTGGAAACTTATAATCACAACTATGCGCATGTTGTAGCCAAACTTTTTCCGGCGGCTAGCCGTGAAATAACTCTCGGCGGTTTTTCGGCTAAGCCGTAAAATTTCCGGCGGTTTATCGGCTTGCAGAAATTTTTCGGCTCGGCGGCTAACGGCGGCGGCTTAGGGGTATGCTTATACCGGCGTGTACTCGGTCGTCCACCACGCACTCTGTTCCAAACAGGAGGGGCCACGTGAAGGCGGCGTGGGTGGACCTTTGAGCAGCAGAGGCTATTTCAGACGCTTGCATGCTCCATTCTAGGCATTAAAGTATTTTAAAAAAAGCATGTGGTATACCAAATACAACACACTATGAAAAGTATTTGAAATAAAAATACAAATTACACAAGATTGAAAGAATTTTAAATAAATGGGAGGGGCATAGAGTGATGGTAACATTCCTGGCCAGGAGAGCATTAGATCGCGGTTCGATACCCGTTACCACCCTCTAGGGCAGTGTCTTGCATGGCTGCCAGACGTGTGTTTAATAAAAAAAATCTTGATTTTACTGTCATGTTTCAATGTAATCTTACTGAGTTTGTCAGTTTGAATTAATAAAGAAGAAGATTATTAAAAAATATAAAAAAAATTCAATGTATTTCAAGGAGTATTCCAAATACTTTATATTTCAAATACTCGCCAGCACTGAGTGGGTCATACACGCATGAAATCATGTCTTTTAGTGCAACCACTGAACTTCTACTTGGTGAGACATATGTGAGTTAACGAACCGAATTAGGACAGAAAAATTAATACGATTATTTACATAGGAACAAACTCCACCTCCTTTCCTCTTGAGCCTGTCATGACTATTAAATGAACATTCTTCAGTGAAATATCCTTTTGAGCTGCTTCTTACAGAAACATGTTTCTGTTATTAAGGCGATTTCTGCTTTGTTTTGCAAGGTAATACTGTCTTCAATTAAGACGTATACCATATTGATTTGGAGAAATGGGAAGCAGGGAGGGGAACAGATAGAATTTTCTTGTACTTTTTTTTATACCAGCTTTATGCAACAGCATGTTATGGAGCCAACCAGAGGAGACAACATTTTGGACTTAGTGATAGCAATATATAGTACAGAATATGAGTGTAGGAGAGCATTTTAGTACTAGTGATCATCAGGTTATCAGATGGGAATTAGTCATGAAGCAGACCTAGTAAGTCAGAGCTAATTTTGAAAAGAGCCAACTTCTTTAACACTCGAGTGCCCAAGCTATTTTTTGGTACACGAATGCCCAAGGGGGGGGGTCCGACCGTGTTTTCATTGTGATATCTGGAGAATGGATTGGAATATTTTAACGGGATTTGGCTTGTTATAATCCAAATTGAATTTCCAATCGACTGATATATGGTATTTCACAATAGCGCCACCTGGTGAAACTTTATTTGAACTTTAATACTTGTTTGTAGTGTTTTGCAATTTCGGGATTTTTCGCAGGTACCGGGGTATTCAATAATGTACGCAAGTAGTTGTTGCCTGGTTGTGGGGTACAGGATTGGAATATTTTAACGGGATTTTGCTTGTTATAATCCAAATTCAATTTGCATTCAACTGATATATGGTATTTCACAATAACTTGCGTTAAAAATTTATTTCTGTGCTGGTAAACCATATGCCAGTATGACCATCAGCCGCATATCTTGGGGTGTCCTTGGTATATGCTATGGTTGTGGGGTACAGGATTGAACTATTTTAACGGGATTTGGCTTGTTAGAATCCAAATTCAATTTGCAATCGATTGGTATATGATATTTCACAATAACGTGCGTTAAAAATTTATTTCTAGGCTGGTAAACCATGTGCCAGTATGACCATCAGCCGCATATCTTGGGGGGGGGGGTGCCTCGGTATACGCTATGGTTGTGGGCTACAGGGGGGTAGAATAATCACGCAAAATATGTCATACGAAGCCAAATTGAAGGCTTTAGGATGTCCTAAAACCGCTTTTACAAATTCGTAGCCTCGGTATACGCTATGGTTGTGGGCTACAGGGGGTAGAATAATCACGCAAAATATGTCATACGAAGCCAAATTGAAGGCTTTAGGATGTCCTAAAACCGCTTTTACAAATTCGTAGCCGTTCTAAAGTTATCCGCGAAAAGCGGGTCTGGGGTCCGGTCGGACCCCCCCCTTGGGCATTCGAGGGTTAAAGCAGATAATGAGTTAGTAAGGAAAAGGTTGAGGGAAAAGGTAATGTGCAGTGCCTTCACCACCTTCAGGGATCTACAGTGGTTCCCACTTGCCGTTGTTCCTCCCCACAGAGAAATCGGTCAATTCTAACCATGTCTATCACTGGCCATGTAAGCAGTATTTGTAAGTCATCATTTATGTTCATTCATGACATGCGCAGGATTAAGCGTTTTGTGCCATGTCTGAAACGATATCTCTGGAAAACGCATTGGTTTCAAGTCCCTTAGATTGCTGTAACTCGCTTCTTACTGGTCACACCTAAATCAAGAACTGTTCTTGGTGAATGAACGTTTTCGGTTGAACTCTCTCCCTAAGTCTGTCCAGTTGATATTACATTGACTGTCCGGTTGACATTCTGTCCCTCCACACAGTTGCTTGTGTCATTTGGTTCTTAATGTCACTGTCACAAAAATATCCTTGATGTGTGAGGAATTACCTGGTGACCAGCATACCTGAGTAGGATGGGTTGATATGATTGGAGGAATGAGATCGTCAAAGAGAGCACCTGGTGTGAAATTAAATTTAGCAATTCTAAGATGCTTTTGGGAGTTCGCTACAGGGCATACCAGATGCCAGCGAAGAAGCTGATCAAGGGATGTGCAAACTACTGGAAATGGCTAATGAGGAAACATCCCTGATTATGGGAGACTTCAACTATCATATTGATTGAGAAAAATTGGAAGGGGATAGAGAAATGATAGGACATTATTGGATTTTATTGATGCCAACTTTATGCAACAGCATGCTATGGAGCCAACCAGAAGAGGAAACATTTTGAACTTAGTGATAACATTGGATGAAAATATGGTAGTGAATGTGAGTGTGGGGAGCATTTTAGTACTAGTGATCATCAGGTTATCAGATGGCAGTTAGTCGTGAAGCAGATCCAGGAAGTCAAAGCTTGTGTGAAAGACCCAATTTCTTTATGGCAAACTACAAATTAGTGGGGAAGGGCTGAAGGAAAAGAATTTGGAAAGTGCAATAGGGGGTATGGGAGCGAATGAAACTTGTGAGAAGTCTAAGCTATGAGCGAGATTATTAAGGAAAACATACCCAAGCACAAAAGAACCAAGAAGAGGAAACCTTTGGTAGCATGTGAGGTTCAAAAAAGGCAAAGAACAAAGCTTGGAAGAAATTTATGAAGTTGAAGAGGAAACAGATAATGGACTGGAGTATGACAGTGTAGCAAGACTTGAGAATTTAAAATCCAGTATGTGTATAAAAGTAACATCTGCAATAATGAAAACAGGCAAACAATACAAAGCTTTGAGCAGAAGTTATCGAGAAACATAAAACAGGGCAGCAATTTTTGCAACTATGCTAGCAGCAAGCAGAAAAGAAAAGAAAATGTTGCGCCATTGAGAAAAGGAAGAGGAAATGGAGATGTTATTGTGGATGATCTTGAAGTGGCAGAACTGGGCTCCTACTCAATAAATATTTCAGCTGGGTGTTTATGTTGGAAGAATTAGGAAACAACCTTGAGCCCAGCCAAACATCTTAGACGGTGGTGGTAAAGGATTAACATAGATAATGTTAACTAATGAAAATTTGGTGGAACGGCTGAAAGATAAAAAAACTGACAAGATTCCAGGAACAGATTAACTACATCAAAAGTTTTGAACTTTTCATATGAAATAGGGGGGGGGGAGGTTTCGAAACTAACTGAAGAAAATGGTTTTGGGAGTGATTCTGTAAAAGGTTATAAACCTTCAAGGCAATGTGCTGAAGCATCAAATAAGGCTAGTTCAATCTTAGGTGTGATATGAAGGACAAAAGTCATTGGAGGCAAAGATACAACACTGATGTTGTACAAATCGCTGGCTAGGCCACAGTTAGATTACTGCATCCAGGTGAGGAGCCATGCCTGAAACATGACATTGAACAAGTATAAAAAGTCCAAAGAAGAGCTACAAAATGATTTGGGGTTAGAAGGAATTTAGCAATGAAGAAAGGTTGAAAAAGCTTAGACTAACAGAATTGGAATAAAGGAGGAATAGAGGAGACCTCATTGAAGCCTACTAGAATTATCACAGGAAAGGAGGCAGTGCAGTGGGAGAGGTTCTTTGAAGTAGCACCAAACAAGGCGACTCAAGGACATTAAGAAACTGAAAGGAACAATAGGGCAGAAATTCTTAAGTGCAGGGGTTGTAGACTTGTGGAATGGTTTGGATGATAGGACTGTCTCAGTGGACAATATCACAGCTTTCAGGAGGAATCTAGGCGAGATGGTAGAACTACTGCAATTTTACCAGTAATGCTTAACTTGCTTAACAGCATTAAACATTACTGGTTAACTTGCAGTAGTTCTAACACAAACTATATGTCCTCTGAACCACTTAAAACCCTTATGTTATGGTATGTTGTTTATGTATGTATACATGAATGTATGTATGTGTTTATGCTTGCATATGTGACCGTATCTATGTAATGTATGTAATGTATATGTAGTAGGCCTATGTGTAATTGGAATCAACAAAAATAAATAAAAATCACTGGTTAGGCCACAGTTCAAATACTACTGAATCCAGGTGTGGAATCCATGAATCCATATCTGAAGCATTACATTGAACAAATAGAGAAAGTGCAAAGAGGAGCTACCCAACTGATTTTGGGTTATAAAATTTGAGCTATGAAGAAAGGTTGAAAAGTGTGGACTAACAACACTAGAGAGAAGGAGGATCAGCGGAGACTTATTTGAAGCATACAAGATTATCACTGGAAAGGAGGTAGTGCAGTGGCTCTTTGAATTAGTACCAAGCAAGGCGACTTATTTAACTCGATCCTATACCTACCTCCTTACTGAAAGACTGTGCATCTATCCTTGTTCCCATCATCACCAAAATAATCAACCTCTCCTTACCTACTGGCAATTTCCCCATCCTTTTCAAACACTCTTTAGTCACTCCACTCCTCAAGAAATCATCATTGGACAAAGAAATCCTTTCCAACTATCGACCTGTTTCTAATCTGTCATTCATCTCTAAGCTAACTGAACGCATAGTCCTATCTCGAATCAATGAGTACCTGATTTCCAACTCACTTTTCAGCCCACACCAGTCTGGTCTTACAAAACGCCACTCTACTGAAACCCTACTCACTTCCCTCAATAATTAACTTGTTTCTGCCATCTCTCATCAACAGGTCTCCTGTCTCTGCCTTCCTGATATTTCTGCAGCCTTTGATACCATCGACCACAACATCCTACTCCAAAGACTGTCAACCTGGTTTGGTTTTACTGACACTGTCCTCCTCTGGATCCAGTCATATCTCTCTTCCCGCTCGTTCTCTGTCAAAATATCGGAAACCTCATCCCAATCATGCCCTCTCACCTGTGGTGTTCCACAAGGTTCTGTTCTTGGGCCGCTTCTGTTCATCCTTTACATTACTCCACTCAGCTCACTCATCAAAGCATCCTCAGTTGATCATCACCTTTATGCTGATGACACACAGTTATTCATCTCTTTCTCTCCAAACAGCTTCTCCCATTCCATGGATCATCTTCTCCATGTGGTTTCTAAAATCTCCTCCTGGATGTCATCAAATCTCTCGTGCCTAAACCCGGCTAAAACTGAATTTATTCTCATAGGCCTGCGCGATCAACTCAAGAAAATACCAGATCGATCCATTAGCCTACCCTCAACTTCGACTCTACATCCACCAACACATTCACTGCAAACTCTCCTGTCCGCAACTTAGGCTTGGTTTTCGACCAGCACCTTAGCTTCTCCGATCATATCATCCATCTCTCCCGCTCTTGCTTCATGCACATCCGTGACCTTCGTAGAATTCGCCCAATGCTAGACTGCAAAACTGCATCCACAATAGCTAGTTCTATAGTCCACACAAAATTAGATTACTGCAACGCACTCTTTCTAAACATAGACACCACTCAAATAAACCGCCTGCAAGCCATTCAAAATGTCCTTGCCCGAGCTGTGACCAAAACCCCCAAACACCACCACGTCACTCCTGTCCTCAAATCTCTCCATTGGCTTAAAATACCCGAATGGATAGAGTATAAAGTCATATCGCTCACCTACAATACACTTCAATCCTCCCAGCCTACCTATCTCCGACAGTTGTTCACGGTCCAACCACTCCGCTCAACCTGATCATCCTCTGCCCTAACACTTCTTCGCTCTTCCATCACCTCATCATTAAAATTTGCAAATCGCTCCATAGACATAGCTGTCCCACCCCTCTTGAAGAAACTCCCACCAGTATTGCGAGAAATTTCAGATCCATCCTACGAACTCACCAAAACCCCACCACTTGCTATATCTCCACAGGTCTTTCACACAAAACTGGAAACACTGCTCTTTCACAAATCCTATCCCGACTCCTCCCGATCTCCCTACCTCCCTCGCCGTGTAAACCCTAAACACCACCCATCTTAGCCGTCTTCTGCCTACCTGACTGACTCCTTTGGATCTTGACCTGGAACCGACTCGACACCCTCTGCCTATCGATTTTGATTTGACTAAGCGCCTGTGAATGAGCTGGTTCTCGCGACGTAGCTTTTTTGGGCGCTGTAGAAGTCTCGAGATTACGATTTACGATTTAAGAAACCGAAAGGAACATTGGGGCAGAGATTCTTCAATGCAGGAGTTGTGGATTGGTTTGAATTATAGTACTGTCTCAGCGGACACAACACAGCTTTCAAGAGGAGGCTAGGCGGTATAGGCTATTAAGCATTACATGGTCTGATACAATTTAACCTGCAGTGATTCTACAACAGACTACACGTCTTCTGAAACACTTGCTATGTTATGTTAAGGTGATCGCCGTCCCGGCCCGTCCGGCTAATTTGCTACAGAATGTGTCGGTGCATTGTATCACAGTTCATCGTAATGACGTTTGGACGGCGTTGCCCGCCGTTGCTTGACCCCCAGCTGCTTGACTAGACTGGCGCGATTGACGGACAGCGCCAGGATGAGATAACGACTGAAGACTCTGTTCTGTTAGCTGTCTTAATATCAAATTACTTTGAGCCTAAAAGGCGAACGACGTAGTCCTGTTAGTCAGAAGCCGCCTGCCGTTTACCAGACTTTGCTGATTTTCCACAGCGCAGTATAATTCGTCTTCAGACGGTCATCAACACTGCTCCTAAGGGGTCATCTACAAAGGATGTCCGCAAAATATGACCTAGTTTGGACCCCTCCATCCCCTTATCCGCATTTGACCTTACCCTTCTCCTCCCCTTTACGGACGTTCACAGACCAAAGCCAATGAACGGGAAAAAAACGAACATTGTGACTAACGTCATTAATAAGCTACCAGTCTCTGAGGCAATCAAGAAGAAACTCAATATTTCAACGACCATGTTATTCCTGTTATAGTTTGTTTACAAGCCCTGAGTGTATTAAAATTCTGTTACACAGCATGAGGTCTTAAGCAATCACCTCAATGACCATTTCGTCTCTCGGGGGAGGTTGAAACAAAAAGTTGTTTAAAAAACTATCAATGCGGGCGTCTGCACTGGTCAAAGGCCCCATCCCCGTTTCGGTATTTGTCCGCATTAAAATGACCCCTCCCTCCCCCTCATTTCGGACTTCCTTTATGGATGACCCCTAATCATAGCTGTAAACTCGAAATTCGAAAACGCCACTTGAAAGCCAAGCCCAGGGCAGCAGCCTATTCACGAGCGGTGCTCTCCTGGCCGTTGGAATAAAATATTCGACCATATGGCACCCGTAAAAAGAAAAACTTCCACGACGCCGTATCGGCGAGATCGTCAAGATCGTGTACAATAGGGTGGGGAAAAAAGTAATGAAAACTCGAGTTCAGTTCCCGGACAAACCTAAATCAAAGGTCCATGCTAAAGTTGATATTGCACCAAAAATGAATTTGATATATATATATATATATATATATTGTTGTAAAATGAGAGCTGGTCTTACATCAGCCGGTTTAATGGTTGTGACTTTCAAATTTAAAACCCAAAGTTAGAGCTATAAACAACAATGAGTAATAAAATAAATGAAATGCATCTGGCACAGTACTGCAGTGTAAGTGTTTTAACTTAGTTCAGGAAATCAGCTTTAGTTCTATAGTTGGCAAGTCCAATCTTGATTTCTTCATTTGAATGATAACACCGTGGCGTGAGTCATGTCCGTGAACTCGGCTCAGACTGCAGAAACTCTACTTAAACTGTCCTCTTATCTCTCCTCTCTTGTTGCTATACTGCGTTTGACAGATCCCAGATCTCGTTGTTTGCTCGACTTGACATCTCTGCAGCCTTTGACATGGTTGACCATGAGATCCTCCTGCAACGTCTCGAGTCCTCAAATGGTCTCAGGGGCTCATCTCTTATTTGGTTCCGGTCCTATCTTACAGATTGCACACAAACGATAATCTGGGGTGACTCCAGAACACACTGGGTTACTGTCAAGTTTGGTGTCCCCCAGGGATCAGTACTTGGCCAACTCCTTCACCTGCTTTATACAGCTGATATTTCCTCCATCTTTGTAACACATTTAACCACTGGCCGCCTCTATGCTGATGACGCCCTGGTCTACGTGCATGGGCCCCCGTATGCTCAGCTGTTTCTTATTGCTCGCATTGATACTCTCTTTCATGACCTTCAAGCATAGCTGTCCTTAAACCTGTTTTCTTTAAACCCAGCAAAGACCCAATTCATTTGCTTTGGCACTCGTCAACAACTGGCCATGGTTGGCTACTCTCTTTTATCTCAAAGCTTTCCTTCTTATGCCTTCTCTGCATCTGTCCGTGATCTGGGTATAATTCTTGATAGCTCCCTTTCTTTTTCTGACCATATCTCTAATCTCACCCGCTTGTGCTACTACCATCTCCGACGTCTCAAGGCTATTCGAAGATCTGTCTCCTCTCCAGTCTTTACCTCCATTGTCTATGCCTTTATCTGCTCTTGCATTGATTACTGTAACTCCCTCTTTGTTGGCCTCCCCAAAGTCCATCTCTACCCTCTATAATCTGTTCTTAAAGCAGCTGCCAGACTAATCGCCCGTACCCCACGATTCTCCCATATTCCACATTCCTGTTTGAACATCTTCACTGGATTCCTCTTACTGCCCGTTTCCAACTAAAGGTACTTATTTGACTTATTTGTTCTCCAAGTGAGAACGGTGATGGTCCAGTCTCGTTCCAACTAAAGGTACTTATCCATATTTGCCGATCTTACCTGGGACTTGCTCCTAAATACCTCTGTGACCCATTACGTCTTCCTACTTCAGCTAGCTCCCTTCGCCCTCTTCGCTCCTCTGATCGACTTGATTCATTTGTTCCCCCGGTGAGAACGGTGATGGCCCAGTCTCGTTCCTTTGTTACTATTGGCCCTTCATTGTGGAATCAGCTTCCTCCTTCGGCCCGGGCTACAGTACTATCCGGTGGTCCTGCCACAGCTTTTCGTTGTCTTTAAACTTGCCTTTATTCCCGAGGACTTTCGCACTGGAAGCGCCTCTGATTGGTGGGCACTTGGTAGAGGCACTTGTAAGTTTTGAAATACAATGCAATACAATACAATACAATATCGTAGTGTACTGTGTAGTGTGTAATTTGTGTATTAAAGTGATTGTGTAATATATTTTTGTAGCAATTATTGAATTTCTATGACCCTATTGTAATGAGAATAATGAATTTGTTATTTATTTCTAATGAAATATATTACGTCACACATCTTTTAAAGTTGCGACCCCTATACATGATATAAAATAATTTTTATGAAAATTAATTATTTCATTAACAAGTAGATGAGGGAACTTCTATTTATCATTGTCTGGTTGAGGCAACCGCTATTTGCCCCACCCTAGTGTACAAGGGTCTGACTAATTGCGTACCACATTACCTCGGAGACTCATCACACGAATCAATAGCTGCTACCTTCAAAGTGTGCAGATGCAATCATGTCAGCAAATGAAACTAAAATGGGTAATCGGTTCTTTGAGATCGCAGTACCGGCCCGCTATTCCGGGTCCGCTATTCCGGGAGTCCACCGGATTATACATACAACATACATCATACCTACATACATACATGCATGCACGTATGTATGTATGTATGCATGCATGTATTCATGCTTGTATGTATGCATGTATGTATGTACAGATGTTGTATGTATGTATGTATATTCCGGAATAGCGGACCTCCGGAATAGCGGATCCCCGAAATAGCGGACACAAACCGAGATCGCCGGCCTGCCTGCTTAAAACAGCCTTACGTAATCAAATTATGAGGCCAAAATGTTTACGTTTTGACCATAATCCATTTGCAAGCTTTCTCTCAAACACCATAAGTGATTGAGTTTTTTCATGTTGTTCTTGTTTTGTTGTAACAATGTTTGGTTAATTAAAAATTGATATTATATAGAGTCTTTTTAGTGCTGTTGAACAGACAATGCAACCACCGAACTTCTAATTGGTCCGGCATATTGGAGTTAACCATACAATGTTTAAGACAGAGAAATTAATACGGTTACATGTACATAGACATACATTCCAACTCCTTTCCTCTTTATCTTGTCATGACTAAGCAATGAAAAAATCATCCGTGATACATCTTTGTGAAGAAACTGCAGAACTATGCTTCTGTTTTTAAGGCGATTTAATCTGCTTTAATTTTTGAACAAGATAAGACTCCAGGTGAAGCGCAAGATTGTTGGGTTTTGCCAAAATAGTGGGTTTTGGAAGGTAGATAGTAAGATTACGTTGATCAGCCGTCGGGCTGCTGCTGCAGAGTGGGTCAATGCATTGTATCACAGTTCAATCAATCAATCAAACACATTTCATTGAACACCATGAAAAAAGAAACGCAAATTTTAAAAAGTAAAATAATGGCGTCAAGGGGTAAGCGCGAAAGGAACATAGGCTAGTGTTCCGCTAACAGAGAAGCCCTGGTTACATTAGTTCATTTAATAGGTTTAATTGCTTTATAATATGCCATATTCCACAAGCCAAATCATCAAGTTATGGTGTACAAACAATGACAAGGTTAATTCAAATGAAAAACTAAGAAACCTAAAAAAAGAAACTAAAAAAGGAGCCTGAATTTATAGCCAAATCGTAATCGTAATCGTAATCTCGACCACAAAAGAGAAGTCGTGGGAACCAGCTTATTCACAGACGCTCTGATTGAGTGCCTGTGAATCGGTAGGCGGGGGTGGGTGGGTGAAATCGGTTCCAGGTCAAGATCCAAAGTGGTTAATCAGGCAGACATTCATACGGCTAAGGAGGGCGGTGTTTCGTGTCAAAACGGCCAGGGAGGTAAGGGGAAGAGGATGAATCAGGATAGGGTTTGTGAAAGAGCAGTGTTTTCAGTTTTGAATGGAAAACCTGTGGAGGGATAGTAAGAAGTGAGGTTTTGGTGAGTTCGTCGGATGGGTTTGATATTTCTCGTTGAACTGGTGGGAGTTTGTTCCACAGATGAGGGACAGCAATGGCTATGGAACGATTTGCAAAATTTAGTGATGAGGTGACAAGAATGCCGGAAATTTACCCCTGTGGACATATTCCCCCGGGACAATTACCCTCAGGACACATTCCCCCATTTTGAGTAGGTCATTTTTCTCCCGGACAAATTCCCCCTCCGCGCATGTAGCAGTCCCACCAATTCAAGACGGATGCTTTGAAGTACATACTTACGTTATACACATACATGCATAGTTGCATACATACATACATACATACATACATACATACATACATACATACATACATATATGCATGCATACATACATGCATACATACATACATGCATACATACGTACATGCACACATATATACATGAATATGCATGCATGCATACAAACATGCACACATACATACATGCATTCATATATATATACATGCATACATACATACATATATGCATGCATACATACATTCATACATACATTCATACATGCATACATACATACAAACATGCTTACATACATACATGCATACATAGGCCTACATATATGCATACATACATACATATATGCATACATACATACTGACACACATGCATACATGCATACATTCATACATGCATGCATACATGCACGGGTTACGCTGTACTAATTTAGAAACAGAGAGCTTTTGTATGTTTCATTGAGGGTGGAAATGTCCTAGTAGAGTGGGAAATTGCCCGGGGTATCTGTCCGGGGGGAATATGTCCGGGGAGAATATGTCCACGGGAGTAAATGTCCGTTCACCGGTGACGGAAGGGCGGAGAAGTGTTAGGGCAGAAGAGGAGCGGGTTGAGAGGAGTGAAGGTACCTGCACAATGATCGTGCAGTAATTTAGACGAGTGTATCCATTTTATATCTTTCATACTTTTGAATTGCTGGACAGTAGGTAGACAAGCAAGTTCACTGGGCAGGGAGTTCTAGAGCAGATGTCCACATATTCCAATGCCACGTTTCCTAATGTTTGTGTGTGCTGTTTTGGTGGTAGCTTTTTGATAATCTTGTATAGTTGTCATGAACCTCAGACTTTCGGGAAAAACCATTTCCGAAATAAGTGGGTATTTGATGCGTATGAATATTGAACATAAGGAGTTCCTATCTGCATCTTGTTTATGCATTTAAACGTCAGCATATTGAAGTTATGAAACAAGGGTTTGGTGTATGCTCTGTAGGGCGCATTGCATAATATTATGATTCTCACAACTCACTTTTGCAGGGTTGTCAGAATTGTTAGACGGGAGCTGTATGTGGAGGCCCATATATAAGTACAATAAGTCAATAACACATATAAGGACATAGTTGATTGTAATGAGGTTGGACGCAGTTGTTTGGCCACCAGCTGCTTGGCCAGACTTGCCCTATTGACGGGAAGCGCTAGGGGGAGAAAAGAACTGAGAGGTAGCAAACTTCTAGGTTATAACAAGCCACCCACCTTATCTGCTTCAAAACCGTCGCTGCAGCCAAAGTACCGTACTTTGATCTCACTCCGACGTCTATGGAACACATACAATGAGGTATAAATCCAGTCTGCGCTCTTATCAGTTCAGGTTACACCTAATGACGAAGGCCGCGCCGAGTGATTAAGGCGTCAAGTGACGTCCCTGATGTCTGTTGGTCTGTCCGACGTGTCCGCCTCTGCGTCTGTTCGCCTTCTCAGCTGTATGTCTGTTTGTCTGTCTGCCTACACCTCTTCTTCCCTTGCACTCTCCTCCGCTGCTTTTCACTCACGGCGGAAACCGACCTCTTCAAGCTTGCCTATCCTGATTCTATTCCTGCGCCACCACACAACCACCATCATCATAATTACCACCGTAGCACTCTACTGTCTCCTCGGCTTGACCTGGCACCCGAACGACGAAGGCACTCTGGCTATTGCGAATTGATTTGATATAGCGCCGATGTATAAGTTACTTTCCCTGACGTGTCTTTTTTGTGGCTATTACTTAAGACTGCTGATGCAGTGAAAGCCACATGAATGCTCTCTTTTGGCTTTGGAGTGTTTGCTGGGACCAGAATTTGTTTTGATATCACCGGAAAACAGTAGAGTGAGCAGGATTTGTCGAGCGTTTATGGCAGAAAAATGAACTGTGATACGGCGAGTGATGATGAATGAGGCAGAGGGAATGGTGTTGAAATGAGAAAACTGTAGGCCTACAGCGGCGGTTGGTAGTTCTAAACTGGAGCACGAGAGGCGTTTAGATCCGATGGGATTTAGAGATACACGGATGAACAGAAACAGGGTTGATGATGGAACACTTATTTCTGTCCAAGTATCTCTCATACCGCCATTTCGGTCCATGCTTCAGCATATGCAAAGACCTTTTTATTGTGGATTTGTTATCTCAATGTAGAACCAGCCTCAAATGCTTCCTGACCAGTATGAGAATTGTAGAAAAAAGACTGGGGGGGGTTAGACCTTGATTCATGTGGAGTTTGGGTGGGCAATGAAGACTTTACTATGGGGTCCTGAGAAAGACTAGGGGGGGGTGAACTCCCCCAACCCCCCGACAATTCTCACCCTGTTCCTGACTGAATCCGAAGTTTTCTGATAGTTTGTAAAATAATGTTGTGCTGGAAATTTTCCAACTGAGAATAAGCCATCTTTGTAATGGGAACCATTATTTCAGTTTGATGTGTTATGTCACTATTCCTTTCCTAGTTATGCGACAATTTCAAGTGTACAATTTTTTTTCATATTTCAAATTTCTAAAATGCTTCATTATGCATACTGTTTTAGGAAAAGTGGACATTGAGAAATTTAAGGAACTTCATCCACAGTTCACAAAGCCATGGCAGGCTTCTTCTCTGGTTCTCTGCCCTCAGGCAGGTTCATATGTCCAACGGCGCCATTCCTCTCGATGTTGACCTCTTCTTTCTTTTGTCTGTAGCCGTCCCTCTTTATTATCCAGTCTACGAACATCATTCTTGGCCTTCCTATTGTCTTTTTCCCTTCCATTTTACCCTCGATAATATTTCTCAGCAGAGAGTCCCCCTCTTATTATATGACCAATCCATCTTCTTTGGCGCTCTCTGATTGTCCTCATCATGGATCTCTCATCTCCCACCATTTCCAGTACTTCTTCATTGGTCTTGTGCTCTGTCAAGCTGATTCTCTCCATTCTACACCATATCCACATTCGAAGGCATCTATCCTTCTAAGGTCCTCCACCTTATAGTCCACTTTTCAGATTTGTATGGGACCACACTCCATACCAGCGTCTTAACCATACGCTTCCTGAGATTCCTATTTAGTTTTTCTCTCAAGAGCCATGGCAGGCAATACGCACAAGTATTAAAATTTATCAATTACAAATCCAATGAATTGCGACGAGCTAATAGAAAGAAGATTGCAACAAGTGTTACAATGAGTCAACCAACCGACTCATAACACTTTGTATTATCATTCCACATCTTGTAGTTGGACTTGACACACAGTGTTATTTTTTCAAATGACAGAAGAAAAGAGACCAACAGATATATAGACGCCTAAGCAAACAGACGCACAGAAATAATTACGCACAGACCAACAGATCAAGGGACATACAGACGGGCAAATTAACAGACGGACACACAGACAGATCTATAGACAGTCACACATGCACACTTTGAGACAGACCGGCAAGCAACATACAGACAGACAGACCTACCGAAGAGCATACCTACAGACGGACAGACGTACAGCCGGACGCACGGGCAGACATATATAAGGACAGATATGCAGACGGACAGATATGCAGACGGCCAGGAGGACAGACATGCAGACGCATAGACGGACAGACATACAAACGGACAGACAGACGGACAGACCAACAGGCATACATAAGGACAGACATACAAGCGAAAGGGATATATAAAGACAGATAGATAGGCAAAGATACCAAGTCTAGAGACCTACAGCAACGACTCCGATCAAAGCATATTTATATGAAACCACTATATGCACATTAGATCTTCACGTCTATGTAACTCTAAGCGTGATTTCGTGATTTTAAAATTATTAAATCGGGTTTGCAATAATAAGCGCCTTGAAATCACGTTAGAGACGACACTAATGGCGTCCAAATCGTTATCCTTGGCACTCGTATGTAATGAAGTCCCCGATGAACAAACAGCGCTAATTGCTGGAGTGTTTAACCCCATGTGATTTGAAGGCTTCCATTGCCGAGGAATGTAATAGGCGGACGGAAGAGATGGACAGACATACAAACGGTCAGATTGATAGACAGACATACAGGTTAACAGACATGCAGACGGCCAGACACACATACGGACAAACAGAGAGACGCACAGACTAACACATGTCAGAGATACAGACAGAGAAAAGAACAGACATAGGCTTATATACGTATAGACGGACAGACGAAGAGATATCAAGACGGACATACATACATACAGACAGACAGAAGAACAGACACAAAGACGAACAGAAGGACAGACGAACAGATATACAATCGGACAGACATGCACCCGGACAGACATACAAACATATGGAGCAGTAGACTAACAGACCTATAGAAGGACATACCTGCAGACGGACAGACCTAAAGAAGGACATGCATGCAGACGGACAGACCTACAGAAAGACATACATGCAGACGAACAGACCTAAGAAGGACAGATATAGGCGGACAGTCCTACAGACGGACAGACGCATAGCCGACGTGAAGACAGGCAGGCATACAGACGGGCTGACGCAAGGCCATAGAGACGGGGAGACAAACAGTCGTGCCCAGGCGGACAGACAATTACGAACTGATGGACAGACATTCAGAGGGACAGACGAAGAGACCAACAGATATATAGACGCCTAAGCAAACAGACGCACAGATTTACCGACGTACAGACGCACATATATACATACGGACAGACCAACAGATCAAGGGACATACAGGCGGGCAAATTAATAGACGGACACACAGACAGACCTATAGACAGTCACATATGCACACTTTGAGACGGACCGGCAAGCAACATACAGACAGACAGACAGACCTACCGAAGAGCATACATACAGACGTACGGCCGGACGCACGGGCAGACAGATATAAAGACATATATGCAGACGGACAGATATGCAGACGGTCAGGAGGACAAACATGCAGACGGCCAGGAGGACAGACATGCAGACGCATAGACGGACAGACATACAAACGGACAGACAGACGGACAGACCAGCAGGCATACATAAGGACAGACATACAAGCGAAAGGGATATATAAAGACAGATAGATAGGCAAAGATACCAAGAGACAGCAACGACTCCGATCAAAGCATCTTTATATGAAACCACTATATGCACATTAGATCTTCACGTCTATGTAACTCTAAGCGTGATTTCGTGATTTTAAAATTATTAACTCGGGTTTGGAATAATAAGCGCCTTGAAATCACGTTAGAGACGACACTAATGGCGTCCAAATCGTTATCCTTGGACCTTGGCACTCGTATGTAATGAAGTCCCCGATGAACAAACAGCGCTAATTGCTGGAGTGTTTAACCCCATGTGATTTGAAGGCTTCCATTGCCGAGGAATGTAATAGGCGGACGGACAGACCTACAGTAGGAAGAGATGGACAGACATACAAACGGTCAGATTGATAGACAGACATACAGGTTAACAGACATGCAGACGGCCAGACACACATACGGACAAACAGAGAGACGCACAGACTAACACATGTCAGAGATACAGACAGAGAAAAGGACAGACATAGGCTTATATACGTATAGACGGACAGACGAAGAGATATCAAGACGGACATACATACATACAGACAGACAGAAGAACAGACACAAAGACGAACAGAAGGACAGACGAACAGATATACAATCGGACAGACATGCACCCGGACAGACATACAAACATATGGAGCAATAGACTAACAGACCTATAGAAGGACATACCTGCAGACGGACAGACCTAAAGAAGGACATGCATGCAGACGGACAGACCTACAGAAAGACATACATGCAGACGAACAGACCTAAGAAGGACAGATATAGGCGGACAGTCCTACAGACGGACAGACGCATAGCCGACGTGAAGACAGGCAGGCATACAGACGGGCTGACGCAAGGCCATAGAGACGGGGAGACAAACAGTCGTGCCCAGGCGGACAGACAATTACGAACTGATGGACAGACATTCAGAGGGACAGACGAAGAGACCAACAGATATATAGACGCCTAAGCAAACAGACGCACAGATTTACCGACGTACAGACGCACATATATACATACGGACAGACCAACAGATCAAGGGACATACAGGCGGGCAAATTAATAGACGGACACACAGACAGACCTATAGACAGTCACATATGCACACTTTGAGACGGACCGGCAAGCAACATACAGACAGACAGACAGACCTACCGAAGAGCATACATACAGACGTACGGCCGGACGCACGGGCAGACAGATATAAAGACATATATGCAGACGGACAGATATGCAGACGGTCAGGAGGACAAACATGCAGACGGCCAGGAGGACAGACATGCAGACGCATAGACGGACAGACATACAAACGGACAGACAGACGGACAGACCAGCAGGCATACATAAGGACAGACATACAAGCGAAAGGGATATATAAAGACAGATAGATAGGCAAAGATACCAAGAGACAGCAACGACTCCGATCAAAGCATCTTTATATGAAACCACTATATGCACATTAGATCTTCACGTCTATGTAACTCTAAGCGTGATTTCGTGATTTTAAAATAATTAAATCGGGTTTGCAATAATAAGCGCCTTGAAATCACGTTAGAGACGACACTAATGGCGTCCAAATCGTTATCCTTGGACCTTGGCACTCGTATGTAATGAAGTCCCCGATGAACAAACAGCGCTAATTGCTGGAGTGTTTAACCCCATGTGATTTGAAGGCTTCCATTGCCGAGGAATGTAATAGGCGGACGGACAGACCTACAGTAGGAAGAGATGGACAGACATACAAACGGTCAGATTGATAGACAGACATACAGGTTAACAGACATGCAGACGGCCAGACACACATACGGACAAACAGAGAGACGCACAGACTAACACATGTCAGAGATACAGACAGAGAAAAGGACAGACATAGGCTTATATACGTATAGACGGACAGACGAAGAGATATCAAGACGGACATACATACATACAGACAGACAGAAGAACAGACACAAAGACGAACAGAAGGACAGACGAACAGATATACAATCGGACAGACATGCACCCGGACAGACATACAAACATATGGAGCAATAGACTAACAGACCTATAGAAGGACATACCTGCAGACGGACAGACCTAAAGAAGGACATGCATGCAGACGGACAGACCTGCAGAAAGACATACATGCAGACGAACAGACCTAAGAAGGACAGATATAGGCGGACAGTCCTACAGACGGACAGACGCATAGCCGACGTGAAGACAGGCAGGCATACAGACGGGCTGACGCAAGGCCATAGAGACGGGGAGACAAACAGTCGTGCCCAGGCGGACAGACAATTACGAACTGATGGACAGACATTCAGAGGGACAGACGAAGAGACCAACAGATATATAGACGCCTAAGCAAACAGACGCACAGATTTACCGACGTACAGACGCACATATATACATACGGACAGACCAACAGATCAAGGGACATACAGGCGGGCAAATTAATAGACGGACACACAGACAGACCTATAGACAGTCACATATGCACACTTTGAGACGGACCGGCAAGCAACATACAGACAGACAGACAGACCTACCGAAGAGCATACATACAGACGTACGGCCGGACGCACGGGCAGACAGATATAAAGACATATATGCAGACGGACAGATATGCAGACGGTCAGGAGGACAAACATGCAGACGGCCAGGAGGACAGACATGCAGACGCATAGACGGACAGACATACAAACGGACAGACAGACGGACAGACCAGCAGGCATACATAAGGACAGACATACAAGCGAAAGGGATATATAAAGACTGATAGATAGGCAAAGATACCAAGAGACAGCAACGACTCCGATCAAAGCATCTTTATATGAAACCACTATATGCACATTAGATCTTCACGTCTATGTAACTCTAAGCGTGATTTCGTGATTTTAAAATTATTAAATCGGGTTTGCAATAATAAGCGCCTTGAAATCACGTTAGAGACGACACTAATGGCGTCCAAATCGTTATCCTTGGACCTTGGCACTCGTATGTAATGAATGAACCCCGATGAACAAACAGCGCTAATTGCTGGAGTGTTTAACCCCATGTGATTTGAAGGCTTCCATTGCCGAGGAATGTAATAGGCGGACGGACAGACCTACAGTAGGAAGAGATGGACAGACATACAAACGGTCAGATTGATAGACAGACATACAGGTTAACAGACATGCAGACGGCCAGACACACATACGGACAAACAGAGAGACGCACAGACTAACACATGTCAGAAATACAGACAGAGAAAAGGACAGACATAGGCTTATATACGTATAGACGGACAGACGAAGAGATATCAAGACGGACATACATACATACAGACAGACAGAAGAACAGACACAAAGACGAACAGAAGGACAGACGAACAGATATACAATCGGACAGACATGCACACGGACAGACATACAAACATATGGAGCAGTAGACTAACAGACCTATAGAAGGACATACCTGCAGACGGACAGACCTAAAGAAGGACATGCATGCAGACGGACAGACCTGCAGAAAGACATACATGCAGACGAACAGACCTAAGAAGGACAGATATAGGCGGACAGTCCTACAGACGGACAGACGCATAGCCGACGTGAAGACAGGCAGGCATACAGACGGGCTGACGCAAGGCCATAGAGACGGGGAGACAAACAGTCGTGCCCAGGCGGACAGACAATTACGAACTGATGGACAGACATTCAGAGGGACAGACGAAGAGACCAACAGATATATAGACGCCTAAGCAAACAGACGCACAGATTTACCGACGTACAGACGCACATATATACATACGGACAGACCAACAGATCAAGGGACATACAGGCGGGCAAATTAATAGACGGACACACAGACAGACCTATAGACAGTCACATATGCACACTTTGAGACGGACCGGCAAGCAACATACAGACAGACAGACAGACCTACCGAAGAGCATACATACAGACGTACGGCCGGACGCACGGGCAGACAGATATAAAGACATATATGCAGACGGACAGATATGCAGACGGTCAGGAGGACAAACATGCAGACGGCCAGGAGGACAGACATGCAGACGCATAGACGGACAGACATACAAACGGACAGACAGACGGACAGACCAGCAGGCATACATAAGGACAGACATACAAGCGAAAGGGATATATAAAGACTGATAGATAGGCAAAGATACCAAGAGACAGCAACGACTCCGATCAAAGCATCTTTATATGAAACCACTATATGCACATTAGATCTTCACGTCTATGTTACTCTAAGCGTGATTTCGTGATTTTAAAATTATTAACTCGGGTTTGGAATAATAAGCGCCTTGAAATCACGTTAGAGACGACACTAATGGCGTCCAAATCGTTATCCTTGGACCTTGGCACTCGTATGTAATGAAGTCCCCGATGAACAAACAGCGCTAATTGCTGGAGTGTTTAACCCCATGTGATTTGAAGGCTTCCATTGCCGAGGAATGTAATAGGCGGACGGACAGACCTACAGTAGGAAGAGATGGACAGACATACAAACGGACAGATTGATAGACAGACATACAGGTTAACAGACATGCAGACGGCCAGACACACATACGGACAAACAGAGAGACGCACAGACTAACACATGTCAGTAATATAGACAGAGAAAAGGACAGACATAGGCTTATATACGTATAGACGGACAGACGAAGAGATATCAAGACGGACATACATACATACAGAAGAACAGACACAAAGACGAACAGAAGGACAGACGAACAGATATACAATCGGACAGACATGCACACGGACAGACATACAAACATACGGAGCAATAGACTAACAGACTTATAGAAGGACATACCTGCAGACGGACAGACCTAAAGAAGGACATGCATGCAGACGGACAGACCTACAGAAGAACATACACGCAGACGGACAGACCTACATGAAGACATACATGCAGACGAACAGACCTACAGACGGACAGACGTACAATATAATAGTTGCATTACAATCGCCTGTAGGTCGACACTAATGAGGCCATAAGCGTTACGTTAGCGTAAGTGGTGAACGTGTCGCCCTAGTGTGTTCGGAAGTATAGGAAGAGGAGATAATGGCTATAAAAGTAAAAGTCATTATTAATCGCGCTACACGTGAGGACCTTATTTTCTAATCTCCTCACATAAAAAAGTTATATTTGCTGTTAACGGATATTTTTCAGAAAAATCCTGGATAATAGTAGATTAGTTTCAAACAAGGAATGGCGCAAAATTTCAAAACAATATAATGCGTATATTTGGAGATATTAGCGTCTTAGTAAAATGGGCGGAAATGAGGACCCAATAAGGATTGTAAGTGGTGACGAGTAACGCTATGGACAATGATAATTATTATTATTATTATTATTATTATTATTATTATTATTATTATTATTAATGTGATTAGCATTCGTATGGCCGACGAAGCGTACCTAACAAATGCACTGTTATCAATTATACGATTGAAAGGAAATAGGGCCGTAGTGCAAGATGCACACAACCACGATGCCGGGTCTACCCATCAGTCGGGCAACATTTAAAGTGGAAAGTCTTCCCACATAGCGAACAAGCTAATTCAGAACAATTAATATATATATATATATATATATATATATATACACTGTAGAGCGCCTACATGATCGATTGTTAATGGAATCGACAGGTTTCGTGAACAAACATATATGCAGCAGGCGGAAACTAGATACAGAAAATATATATATGTATGTATATATATATATATATATATATATATATATATATATATATATATATATATATATATATATATATATATACATATATATATATATATATATATATATATATATATATATATATATATATATATATATATATATATATATATATATATATATATATACAGACATAAAATATTGTATGGACTTGTCCATTCTCCAAAGAATAAATAGCCAAATTCAGCTGATTTAAGAGAACTAGACCTTAATACTTACATGCAATGTTCGTCAAATAATTTCGAACTGATCTAGTCATTCTAGTGAAACTGCATTCAATTTGCGTCGTAGTGGTCGCCTAAGGGGGGGGGCAGAGTTGATAGAGGTTGATTTTTTTTATAGGAGAGTCTGTTGTGAGACATGGAGGGAGAAAACTGTCAGTGAAGAATGATGCAAAGGAGTCGGCAATGGATACATGTGCCATAGTTTGGGAGGGGTGAGAGGAGTCATGGTGACGAACATTGTTTATGGTTTTCCAAAGATTTCTAGGATTGGATGGAATTGAGTGAACAAGAGATGAGAAGAGGCGTTTTTTGGATGACAGAAGTTGGCTGTAGTATCTATTAGTCAAGGTTTTAAGTCAATTAAATACAGCGAGATCACCAGAACGTCTGTAGGCCTATGCTCATTCCAGACGACTGCGAGATGATTTGAGAGCATGAAGGAGACAATTGAACCATGAATTTTTTGCGTGAGCTTCAGGTATAGTTCAAATATTTTTAGGACAGTATACTCTAGTGATTGAAAAGAGAGATGAAGGACAGTAATTTTGCCCATGAAGAAAGAGTAGAGGGGTATACTGCCAGCAGTGGAGAGGAGTGTGGTGAATTCTTATAAGAAGACAGTGATGTTCGGCGTCTGTCGTAGGCGCTAGGGTAGACGGTGTACACAGTGGTGTACAGGGCGATTTCAGCGTTAACGACAATGTCAGTGACCTCGATCTCAGCATACGTTGAATTCGGGCGGCGCCGCTTCCCACCTCTGCACGCGCGTGCACTTGATGTGGCTATTAATGAGTTTATGAGTACGCAGGTTCATTAAGCAATAAACGCTGAAGGCCTAATGCGTTGATTCCTCTGTCTTCATCTATTAATCTGTCCATAAACGCTAGGGCACCAGCTGCTTGGGATTGTTTACCTCTTGCATCTTGCAATGTATTTAGGAACGCCATCGGAAGTACAGTAATCGTAATCGAAATCGTAATCTCGAGGTTTCTACAGAGCCCCAAAGAGCGAAGTAGCGGGAATCAGCTTATTCACAGTATTTATCCGCTGCTCGACCTCTACTTCCTCTTTCAAGAAACGCCTTAAAACTCACTATTTCTCACACGCTTTCAAACATATGGAAATCTAACTGCTCTGCATGTGGCGGCTAACTAACCGCGCCTCAGATTCGCATTTCTGTGTGACTTGCGCGCGTTAAAAATGTTCGTAATAATAATAATAATAATAATAATAGGGCCTAATGCTATATAATTCACATTATCTAGCTGGCTATCACGGTGCACTTTTCCCCGGCCAGATTAAGTTGCATAATAAGACGTCTTTCATCCACAGAGAAACGCCTTGAACTATTCATGTTGTAAATAGTTTATGCTATAATCATTTTCCTTAAATTTCTCCTCAAATAGTTTATGAAATTATCACTCTAACGCAGATACTCAAACACACAATGAAGTTGCTACATGTACCTGTATGCCACTATAAGCTGTTTAACTCTTTAAGCTGTCATACCCTGATTCCATTTCTGCGCCACCACACAGCCACCATCATCACCGATTACCACCGTAGCACCCTGCTGTCTCCTCGGCTTGACCTCCCCGGACTCTGACCTGGCACCGGAATGGATAAGGCAGACATGGCTATTGCGGACTTGATATTATATAGCGCCGGTGAATAAGCTGGTCTCCCTGACGTGGCTTTTGTGTGGCGCTGAGAAATTTCGAAGATTTACATTACATTACATTACACTATAAATTACAAATGTCATGTCTTATTCTAATCTCACTACTATAACGGTTGCTGTAGCTACTTCACGCTTCTGCACTTAGTATGTTATTCAAGTGGATTTGTTCTAATCAAACAATATAATAACGGATATCTCAGGCCCGGGTTAACCATTGGAGCACACGGAGCACATGCTCCGGGGCCCCCGACGACTAAGGGGCCCCCAAATATGAGTCGTTTTTTTGCATCTCAAAATGCAAATTGAATTAACTGTTGGTAAAAAAAAGAAAATAATTTTGGCGAAAATGTGGCGACAAGTCACCTTACTTTGCACTCAGCCTGAATAGGCCCTACTAATGTCGACTAAATATTTTAATTATCTCTGTGGTTACATAATCATTTCGTTTACGTGTTGTGCCGACTTGCGCGTAGCTAACTAACTACGGCAACTTTGCTCTAGTTTCTGTCATTACAACTTAAAGCATTGAATCATTCAATAATGTCGAGTGCTCACAAGTAGGCCTAGGCCTACGCCAGTGGGTTGTTTAAATGTGCTGCAAAGCGCGAACAAGTGAAGTGAAATCTCGAAGTGTTAACACCCCAAAACTGACGACGTTCTTTCAAAGTAGTATAGTTTCTGATAGTATGCCTATCGTAATCGTAATCGTTATCTCCAAACTTCTAAAGCGCCACTCGAAGGCCAAGCGTAGGCCACCAGTCTATTTCACGAGCGCTATGACTGTGAGTGGAAATTAAGTAGGCCTATACAGGGATGGTAGTGAGCCGAAAATTGTCGGCAGATCGTGTTTTGTATCATTTGTTCAAAATATATTTATTTTATTTATTCAGAACATTTATATAGCGCCCGTTTAAGATATCTACTCTATTGTGAGTTATCTTTCGGGGGCGAAACTTCCCGGGGGCGAAATGTCGGGGGCGAATCTTCCGGGGGCGAATCTTCCGGGGGCGAAAAGTCCTAGAACCCTAATGTGATCACTGTGATGCAGTGACAGAGTCGCTGTAGCCTGCTGCCTGTATCCATAAACCGTTTGCATGTTTGTTGACAGTTTGATGATGAAAAAGCCAATATGAATACTGACTATAGAGTAAAATAATTTGACAATCCATTTACTGAGTTTTGCACTGAGCTGTTGCTCTGTAATGATGCGAAATTTGCGTGAGTAAAAGTAATGTGCTTACTATTGTTCTTGAATTTGTGTTTGATTGTAGTCTGAGCCGATTTGAATATTTCTAAATTACGGAAGAGGGAAGGGAGGGAGGAGAGGAAAGAGGTAGGAGGAGATGAAAAGGGAAGACAGGAGGAGGGATGGGACGGAGGGGCCCCAACATGACAGAGTGCTCCAGGGCCCCAAGGACCCTTAACACGGGCCTGGGATATCTGTTATTCTGTCGTTTGGTCGGCTACGGATCGACCATCCGTAACTTCCACTTTGAGCTTTTAGCCAACCCAAGCTCACCTCATATACTGCCGGTCAGGGAGGAATGGAGGCCAGTACTAAATCTAATGATTGAAGACTGTCGGGATCTGTCCCAGATAGGCCGTAACAGTGGTGTACAAGCATAATTATTTGAAATGAATAACATTCCCTGCACACCTTGAATTTGGTGACACCGGTATACATCACGAAATAGACTATCCCCCATAGAGCATATCCGCGGATGGAATAAATCGGTATAGAGTATCCGGGGGATAAACCGTTCTATCCCCCGTCGTCCTACGCATCACGATAGCCAAGACGAAAATCCAGTCAAAATCACCAAAACCAAGTAAATTATTTTCAGGTTGACGTACAAGATAAAGATATGCAACTTAAAAAATTTATGTGTACAATAAATCCAAACATTACGACTGAATACACTTAGAAACCGCCAATAATTCAAACTAAACCGGATAATCCATTTCGCTAAGGGGGATACGCAATTTCGGGGATCCTCTAGTTCGTGACACCGGCTGGCCAAACATATTTGGCACTTTGACAGTATAGACATAAGGCCATTTCAAAGAAGTTTCAGCATTTTTGCGTGTGACAAGACAGTTCTTACTTTATGAAACACAGCTCAGGCCTCGGGCTGACCAGTTGAGAGAACCAAATATAGACTATAAACCATGTTATTTATACAGTCTAGTCTGTGTAAGCTCAAAATTTCACGATGAGTGCGTGCACACAAACTCCGAAATTGTTACTTTTCCCAGAACATTGCACGAATTGATTTCTTTATGGAAATGTTCATAGTCTATACAATATTTTTTATCTTTTTCGTTGTCTCTAAAAGCACAAATTACATTTTGCATTTAATTTAAATATTGCAGTGACAGTATGTTAGAAATTATCAAACTAAATTAAATATAAGTAGCCTGATCAGTGACTTAAGTGATATTTTCATTAACGAATAAATATGTACACAGTAATTTCACGCATAACTTCAAAATCATTGGTCCCCACAAGGTTTGGCTGTGGAGTCAAGTGTGGTTCAGTCTCCCATAATAATTATGCAGGTTGTATTTAATATTATTGATAAGACATTTGTTTCCATAAGGAGTGCCTATGGAGATAAGCATATGTGTGCATATGTGAGCCTAACTAGGCTGTCTATAACTTAACCAACCATTCGCCTCTGCAAAGATTGTCTATAGAGACAAAGGTAATGTATTATATTAGTAATGTATCGTAATGCAATTAGTAACTTCTATTGCGCCGGTGTATAATGCACAAGGCATCAACTGATGGCATACCAAAACCAAGCGATAATCACGTCAATATCCAGAAGATCAGTTTGTAAGACAGAGATGCAGCATATGGTGGATAGGCAAATTTAAGCAATTTTAAAGAGATAAGTTTCAAGTTCAGAACGAAATGATTTAGGAGAGCGCACAGACACAGGGAGAGGGTTCCAAAAACTAGGTCCAGCAACTGAAAACAACTCGTTCACCAAGAACAGTTCTAGATTTAGGTATGATCAGACATAGATTATCAGATGACCGTGTTGATTTATGGTAAGTGTGGGAGTAAGAACTGACTTTAAGCATTGTGGCTGGCCGGAAGTCAAAGTTTTATAAACGATGAGCCCCAATTTGAAACTAATTCTTCGCTGAACAAGAAGCCAATACAAGGATTTAAACACAGAGGTTATATGTTCATATTTTGATGTATTAGTTATGACTCTAGCAAATGTTCCCTCAAACGTTTGCTGGTTTGTGTGCAGAATTGTAAATAAAGTCGTGTGCAAAACGTTACAGTGTCAATTTTGTTTCAGCAATTTTTTTTAGCAGAATTAAAACTATAAAACTAGCCAAGGAGTTCTGCACTCTCTACAGCTTCAGGATGTTTGCCTTATTGATACCAGCAGGAATCCCACTCTAGCCGCTGCGTACGGACCTTGGGCAAGTCCTTCACTCGCCTTATTGCTCGTGGCGCTTCGGCGTGAAAACTCTGACACAGTATCAGTGCTGTAGTCGGGAGCACCTCTGAGTAGTAGTAGGCTTGAAGAGGCGCTATAGAAATATTCGAAATAAATAAATAAATAAATATAGCATGATACAGAGCAGGGGTTCAAATCTGTGGTTAGTCCCCACCCCAAGGGGTGCGAGATGTCATTTCTTGGGTACGACAAAGCGGAAAAGTATGTTACTACTGCACTGTATGTATGTAGAAACTATCTATTAACTGTTAGATTGTTTTACATACCTACAGTACATACAGAGTGAGATAGAGGGAAGGATGATCAATCGCCTTTAAGTCAATTGTAATAAAGACATTGCCATTGTTCGTCCGTATATCAGCTATTTGCAACGCGTTTGTGCGAAATATACCTCCCCTAACCAGATTAAACTGTATGAAGGTTTCAGGGGCAACGAATCACAATCCTTGCGGGGACAAACGTTTCATCAAACGAATACAGCGTGCGTATTATCTCACACACACATTTGTTTCTATAAACAATCCTTGTTGGGAAATATACCTCCCCTAACCAGATTAAACTGCATGAAGGTTTCAGGGGCAACGAATCACAATCCTTGTGGGGACAAACGTTTCATCAAACGAATACAGCCTGCGTATTATCTCACACACACATTTGTTTGTATAAACAATCCTTGTGTGGAAATATTCCTCCGCTAACCAGATTAAACTGTATGAAGGTTTCAGGGGCAACGAATCACAATCCTTGTGGGGACAAACGTTTCATCAAACGAATACAGTCTGCGTATTCTCACACACACACATTTGTCTCTATAAAGAATCCATGTGGGGACAAACGTTTCATCAAACGAATACAATCTGCGTATTCTCACACACACATTTGCCTCTATAAAGAATCCTTGTGGGGACAAACGTTTTTTTTCAAATGAATGCAGCCTGCGTATTCTCTCACACACATATATTTCTATAAACAATCGTTGTGAGGAAATATTCCTCCCCCGACCAGATTAAACTGTATGAAGGTTTTAGGGGCAACGAATCACAATCCTTTTGGGGACAAACGTTTCATCAAACGAATACAGCGTGCGTATTATCTCACACACACATTTGTTTCTATAAACAATCCTTGTTGGGAAATATACCTCCCCTAACCAGAATACAGTCTGCATATTCTCACACACACACATTTGTCTCTATAAAGAATCCATGTGGGGACAAACTTTTATCAACTGAGTACAGTCTGCGTATTGTCACACACATTTGTCTCTATAAAGAATCCTTGCGGGGACAAACGTTTTATCAAAAGAATACAGCCTGCGTAGTATCACACACACATACCATACGGGGACAGCGGCACTGCTTTTTAGGCGGATTTGTACACACCTGTTTGCAGTGAAATGTCCAATTGTCCCCATATGGAATTTGTGAGGGTACAATACAGTCACACAGATGGACAACTTACTAAGCATTTGCGGAAGACTACATACTGAATATATTAGTGCATATTTGCCACCAGATGGCCGGATTTTAGAAAAATGTTCATCAGAGAAGTGTGTGTGGATTGTGTGTACACACAGTACACACACTTTTTCCGTGCTTGTGGGGACATGTCCCCACAAGGAAAATTCAATTTCGAGACCGTAGATGCATAAAGGAAGCGATTATTGATGATTTCCTTGTGGGGACTCGAAAAATGTCCCCACATGGAATCGTGTCCCCACAAGGGTGGTTTTAATCCCATAAAAGTCAGCGTAAGGTAGTGAATGCAAGCACACACACACACACACACACACACACACACACACACACACACACACACACACACACACACACACACACACACACACACACACACACTCACACACACACACATACTCACACACACAGATATATATATATATATATATATATATATATATATATATATATATATTCTATATATATAGACACTTTAGAGCCTTTTAATTACCTCACAAAAGCGCTGCCTGCACCATTCTATACGTTGTTAAATATCATTAAGAGCAGAAATGTCATTAGCAACCAAAACAATGAAGCGGAAGCTATAGAAGAACCACCAATGACACGCCCACGCACACACGTAGACCCAAGGATTCCCGTCCATGGTCGAGAGAGACATGTATATATATATATATACATGTATATATGTAGATGTAAAACGTAGACTATTTATATCAGAATATTATGAGAGTGTGATATTTCTTCAGCGGTCCAGTGTTATCATTACCTAATAGGCCTATATACGGTCCGTGCTGGAGAAGGTCGCTCCTTCGCACTTTCGCTCTTCCTCATCACCACCTTCTATCCCCCTCCTCCTACTCCTATATTCGCTGCAGTAGGCCTATCGCCCATCTATATCATCCTTTTCTCTCTTCTCTCTCTCTCTCTCTCTCTCTCTCTCTCTCTCTCTCTCAATCTCTCTCTCTCTCTCTCTCTCTCTCTCTCTCTCTCTCTCTCTCTCTCTCTCTCTCTCTCTCTCTCTCTCTCTCTCTCTCTCTCTCTCTCTCTCTCTCTCTCTTTCTTTCTTTCTTTCTCTTTCTCTCTCTCTCTTTCTCTCTCTTTCTCTCTCTCTCTGCCTGTCTCTCTGTCTCTGTATGTCTGTCTCTGTCTGCCTGTCTCTGTCTGTCTGTCTCTGTCTGTCTGTCTGTCTCTGTCTGTCTGTCTCTGTCTGTCTGTCTCTGTCTGTCTGTCTCTGTCTGCCTGTCTCTGTCTGTCTGTCTCTGTCTGTCTGTCTCTGTCTGTCTGTCGGTCTGTCTGTCTGTCTGTCTGTCTGTCTGTCTGTCTGTCTGTCTGTCTGTCTGTCTGTCTGTCTGTCTGTCTGTCTGTCTGTCTGTCTGTCTGTCTGTGGTCAACTGGACTGAGAACTTCACTTACATTCTCTGACTCAATGCAGCGCTCGCCAGTAAGCGCGTGCTCTGCGCTTACCTTTAGAGTAAAGCGCTTTAGAAATTAAGAGTTTGCGATTACGATTACTTGACTGTCCTTTTTTCCACCGATTGCTTTCCCTCTCCAGGTCTTCCTCTGCTTTTGTTATCTCTAAATCGACGGACAACATGAAGAGCATTCGTAACCAGTTGTTTTTATTCATAATCGATTTCCGAGTCGCGGTAGACAATGACCTAAACATCAACATCGTTCTACACCCCGTGCAAAATGACCTCAACCAAGGTTCAAGCAGCTATACATGCAGTGTGTATGTATATATTATATATACATGGTTTTGTATATATACAGCTATTCATACATGACATTGTATATATATATATATCCGTATTGTGGGCTTCATGACTGTTCAAGTGTATATATCGTTTAGACAAAAAACGTATTAGATATATATAGTTTATATATAGCATAGGCTTCAAATATAGGCTATATTGCTTATATATTATTAGGATATATATATTTATATATACTAGAGCTCTACATCGCAAACATCATATAACCATAGCATCAATGAATACGTGTGTAGTAGGCCCCCTATACATGTATACTCAAGGTTTATAAAATACCAAATAGGTCTATGTATGTAAATGCATTTTCAATTTGTATACATATATGCCATAAGGTCTCATACAATTTATTTATATTATGCACCCTAGAGAACTAGTAATCTGATATATAAATATACCCTTTAAATGCAACTATAGCTATAGACTTAGGAGCGATTGCAGTATATATTTATATATGGATGGTATGAAATGCACGTATGAACCACCTATATAATAGCAGTACGGGAAAATTGCATTGCATGGGAGCTGACAGCAGCTAGAAACACATAACAAGCACATTGATGCAAACATACACGTACACACACACACACACACACACACACACACACACACACACACACACACACACACACACACACACACACACACACACACACACACACACACAAGCAGCATACAGCTAAGCGAACATTTGCATCCATCCCATGCTGACCCCATGCTGACCCCATGATGACCCCATGATGACCCCATGCTGGCCTGGCACTGACACTGACCCGACATCTGGCTCCCAGGATTGCCCGATGCAACGCTATACTTGAGTAAGCTGTATGCACTGGCGTAAACTTGACCAAAATATGGGGGGGAACATTTGGTTATTTTTTCTATACTTGCTGCATTAGATGTACAGTCCATCTCAATTATTGGGGAGCACGTGCCCCGCGGCTGCCTCCCAGAGTCTACGCCTATGGCTGTATGTATGTATGTATGTATGTATGTATGTATGTATGTATGTATGTATGTATGTATGTGTGTGTATGTGGGTGTATGTATGTATGTTTGCATGTGTATGTATGTATGTATGTGCATGTATGTATGCATCTGGTCTTTTATAAAGCGCATATTAGGAAGCCGTCAAAAAAGCGACTTGTGTGTGAGGCTGAGAAGTCTCGGAGATTTACAATTAATGCGTCACATGAAACGTATACGTAGCCTCAGTTACAGGTACAAATACATTTTGAAATTTAGGGCCTACAAAGGCGCTATATCTTCGACTTCGATGAAATATTAAAATAAAATATTAAGTTTTGTTGTAGATGACCACACGAGTACAAGCGTTCATATTAATGAGATATACTTGTAATCTCGATATTTCTGCAACATTCAAAACAAGCCAAGTTGTTGGAACCAGCTTATTAAAGGTGTATGTGGCGGATATCTTTTTCTGGTTCTCTGCCTTCAGGCAGGTTCGAACATCTCTCGATTTTGAGCCTCTTCTTTTGAGCCTCTACTTTGAGTCTTCTATATCCTTCCTTCATCATCCAATCCAGCATCATCTTTCTTGGTCTTCCCCTTGTCCTCCTCCCCTTCATTCTTCGTGGCGGATATGTGAACAGTCAAAACGATTATTTAGAGGTGTGGTGGGGTTGTAGCAGTGCCTAAGATATTCAGAAATGTCACCTGCTCACCCTTCCTCAAACTGTTAAACTGTCCTTGAACTTGTAAATAAAATTTCAGGTATTAAAATGAAATCGTGTGCGGTAATCTCTCACAGTGTGCACTCCACACAAGTCAACTGCACACTTTGTGTCATAAAACAGTATTTCAGGCCTTGGTTTGTTAGGCAAACATGAACAGCATCGGAGGGTCGAAGAATATGATATATAGTCTAGAGGCGGAGAGATTTCCGTAAATTTCGAAAGCGGATCCCTAGCTTGTGGCCGAGATGTTCTGCCTGGAATTCCGAGTGAGGAGCGCCTCTGGATACCTTTTTGTAGTCGCGATTCTGACGTAGGCCTTGCTTCGCGGCATTCCTGGCAGTATATCTAAGACAATCAATCGATCTTCATTTCGTTCTGAGAATGCATGGATGTTTAGACATGTGGGTGAGAAACGCCAGTAACAATACTCAGAGCACCATTTAGTGGATAACAATCCGACACTGTTAGCCATGCATAGAATGCCATAAGCAGTCCTGATAACTACGAGATTTGTCTGGTCTGACATTCAGTATCTGTAGGCAGGGGCGGATCCAGAAGGTCTATCAGGGGGGGCCAAAAAAATTTATAGTCATCTCCCAAAAAAGTTGATGACCTTTTTTTCAGTCATTAACCTTTTTAATGTCTTCAGTCTTCATCTACGGGACCCGCGTTCTGTGTACATTTTACTCATCCACGCCTACGGGGGGAGGGGAGGGGCCACGCCTGTGTAAACATCATAAAACGCCCATAAAGCACATGTTAAAATAAATAAAATTTTCAAATGGGGGGGCCATGGCCGGATTGGCCCCCCCTGGATCCGCCCCTGTCTGTAGGCATATATCGTGTTCCGAGATTATAAGCTTCACCTATTTAGGACCCATCAGCTGGAATCGCTTTTCTCGAAAGCTGCGACTCGATCTCCTCAGTTTCTTCCTTCTACAGTTTCACCAGCGCCTGAAGTACGTATTATTTGACAGAGATTTCTCTGGTTCGATTCTGGAGCGCCGCTGATGAGTTCTTTCATGAAGTAGCGCTTTATAGGTGTCAGATTACAATTACAATTAGTATTTTCACGGCTACACTGTTAGAAAATTCCCGTGAAAAATTGACTCTTTCTCCGTAAAAGAGCGTGGGTTAACCGTCATAAGTCCTCAGATACATTGCACCGTTATTTTACGTAGAAACTTCGTTTAAAAACGTAGACATCCCCTTATTAAAACGGTATTTTTTACAGTGTAAGTCTAAACCTGTATTAAGTGATGATTCCCGTTCTGTCTCCCTTGGTGGGTGTGGTGTTGGTGGTAGTGGAGTGGTGAAAGTAATGATGACGATAACTACTTATATGCAAACCCAAAAAACAGATGGAGGACTGAGTTCGTCATCAATGTATGCACTACACACATTAACGCTAACATTAAAATCAACGACCATGTTACACAGATGTTATTATTAATCAGTAACTTCTACAGCGCGGATTTCTAAAGAATTAGGTATCAACCAATGACACAGACAAAACAAGTAGTCATCAAGTGAATATTCAGAAGATCAGTCCTATAAGCAAAGATGGTTGATGTGCAATCTGAGAAAGTTTTTATTCAGAGAAGAAAATGACATAAGCAGAACCGACAGAATAATAGGAAAATAGTCCCAAAAATTAGGTTTAACGACCCAAACCGTTAGTTCAGCGAGAACAGTTCAAGTGTTAGGTATGACGAGAGAAAGATAATAGGACGACCCAGTTTAATAAATGATGAGTCGGGGGAATATAGGATTGAGTCTAGTCTGGCAGAAAGAGACCTTTGTAAATATATATATATATATATATATATATATATATATACCTTTGATCATCCATCCATCCATACATACATACACACATACAAACATACATACATATATATATATATATATTTATTTTATATTTTATTTCGGCTATTTCTATAGCGCCTCCTCAAGTCTACTACTACTCAGAGGCGCTCCCGACTACAGCATTTGATACTGTGCCGGAATTTTCACGCCGAAGCGCCACGAGCAATTGCGAGTGAAGGACTTGCCCAAGGTCCGTACGCATGCAGCGGCTAGAGTGGAATTCGAACCTGCAACCCTCCGGTCACAAGGCGCCGAACCTACCACTGAGCCACCACGCCCCATATATATATATATATATATATATATATATATATATATATATATATATATATATATATATATATATATATATATATATATATATATATATATATATATATATACATTTGATCTGAATATACGTGCATATGAATAATAGTGCAAGCAGTGTAACAGACGCATACAAATAGACCAACACAAAGGCATTGACACACACACATCCCGTCTTCGCATTCATTCGTTGGAATTGGTGCTCTTAAAAACTGTTTACGTCAATTCATTTCCGCATTTGAAGTCGGTTGATTAAGATGAGACGACGTCGTCTCCGTAAATCTTACCATCTGAGGTATGCACTCTCTGTTGGAATTCCCACAGTCAGTTCTCCATCGCTCCTACTCCTCTTGATGGATGGACGAATGGAGGGAAGGATGGAGGAAAGGATGGATGAATGGGATGGATGAAAGGAAGGAAGGATGTTGGATGAATGGCTGGATGGATGGACCGATGGATGAAGGGATGGCTAGGTGGATGAAGAGGAAAGAAAGATGGTTAATGAATCGATATATGAATGGACGGACGGATAGATAGATGGATATATTTAAATATCTGCTTTCCACTTTTTCCCTCCTTCGCTTTTCCACTTCGTATAATTATCTTTACCTTCTTGTCTCTTTTGATTTTCGCGCTGTTCGTTCTCATGTCCTACCTCTAATCCTACCTCTTGTCCTACCTCTAGTCCTACCTCTTGTCCTACCACATGTCCTACCTCTAGTCCTACCTCTTGTCCTACCACTTGTCCTACCACTTGTCCTACCACTTGTCCTACCTCTAGTCCTACCTCTTGTCCTACCACTTGTCCTACCACTTGTCCTACCTCTTGTCCTACCTCTAGTCCTACCTCTTGTCCTACGTCTTGTCCTCCCTCTAGACCTACCTGTTGTCCTACCTCTAGTCCTACCTCTTGTCTGCGGCGTTTCTTCTTCCCCTTAAAAGAGTCCCGGCTATTTCTTCTTTCCTCTTCTTGTTCAGCAATCCTCTTCTTTCCTCCTTTCGCTGTTCTTCATTTGTCATCTATCCCTCGATTGTTTTCCTTTCGTTCTTTGGTTCTTGTTTGCTTCCTCCTTCACTTCTTTCTATTTCTTTTTCATCCATTCTTTCTCCTGTTTCCCTCATTCTTCTGCTTCCTTCCTTTATGGTTTGTTCCATCCATCCATCCATGATGATAACGACAATTTATACGGCGCCGTAGCGCGGCCATACCGCTAGAAGGGCGCCATCCATCCATCCATCCATCCATCCATCCATCCATCCATCCATCCATCCATCCATCCATCCATCCATCCATCCATCCATCCATCCATCCATCCATCCATCCATCCATCCATCCATCCATCCATCCATCCATCCATGCATGCATGCATGCATGCATGCATGCATGCATGCATGCATGCATGCATGCATGCATACATACATACATACATACATACATACATACATAAATACATACATACATACATACATACATACATACATACATACATACATACATACATACATACATACATACATACATACATACATGCACCAATGCATACTCCCATGAACTCATCTTCGAGCAATCCTTCCTTCCTCCCATCCTTGCTCTTTACATTTCTTCCATCCTTCCTTCTTTCTACTCCTTCTTTCACCCTTCCTTACTTCCTTTCCTTTTTATCTTGCTTGCTTCTTTCCTTCCTTCATCCCTGCTTCCTTCCTTTGTTCCTTCCTTCTCAAATTACGTATTTACTTCTTTCCTTCCTTCCTTCTGGTTTTTATTATTTATATCGTTTGACTGGAGACTGATGGCTCAAATATCTGACGAAATGCTTTTATTCTTAGCATCATCGCTCCGTCTAAACTGCACAGGGTGGGATCAGAATTCACCTCATACTGAAGTCATCTAGGCATGATTCGTGATTCTTGTGCAGTAACGTTGTGACGGTATGCCATTAGTGCAGGATTTAATTAATTAATTATTTAATTAATTAATTAGTTCATCATTCCTGTGCCATAAAAACCCTGGAGGCTTAAGTGTTTTAACTTTCTTTAGGAAGAATTGCTCAGATGTCAATGGGTTCTAATGTAGTGATTTTCGAGTGGCGCTAGATAATCTTTGCGAATACATAATAATATTCTAAAGCACGTGGACGATTCTCATTGTAACGCTGGCGGGGAGTGGACAGTCAACGCGCCACGTCGCTTCCTAAGTCTTTACAATGAACACAATAAACAATCGTACTGAATTGTATGTCACTGTCCTGTATTGCATTTCATCGTATCAATTTAGATTGTATTGCATTTAAATACAATACAATGAAATAAATTTAATGCAGTACAATACAATGCCATACAGAAAAAACCAATGAGATTTGCTCCCGGCATGAGATCCCAGAGGAATTAGGGTCTGGCGGCAACGAGTTGCAACACTCCTGCCTCCAACTCCCATCCGAGTTCACATGGTAAGAAGAAGCAGACCATTAATAGTTAATGAAATTCTCAGCACGGTGCGATTGTCCCTTATGCCCAATACAGCGCCTCCTGCGGCGAATCTGCGTAATTCTAGCTTCGCAATCGATGGACAGGAGGCGCAAGAAGCGCTCACGGAATGACGTCGATAACTTGATAGCCAATCCGGTTGTAGGTTGACTTCCCGTATGACTCCGTTAACTGGCAAGGGAGCTTCGCAAATATCCGTCATAGGAAATTGGGTGGAACTCAATCGACTGCTAATGAGGGCTTAATACTTCAAAGCGGAAAACAGGAAGACTGCGTCTGATAAGGAGAGAGGAATCGAGAAAATGGCCTTAAGGGATTAATATCCAGTCTACTCGAATTCGCTCATACAACAGATTATAGCAGATAAATTGGACACGACAACCGATTGGTAGAGTGATCGCCTTTTAGCGCGGAGAGTACGGGTTCGAGACTTCTCTGAGACGGTTACTGTGAGCAATTCTTTCACTCTGCTGCACGTCTCATATCTATGGCCGGACACCATCTGATCATGTCACTGATCTGCTGCGTGACAACCTACACTGGCTGCGTGTTCCTCAGCGGATTACGTACAAACTATGCTTGATAACCTATTTAAAGCATTGAATCACCTCGTGCCGGATTATATCTCTGATTTCTGCATTCGTGTGGCAGACAACCGGAACAGATGTCGGCTACGATCGTCATAAAAAAATCAGCTACAAGTTTCGCGGTCTTTCACGAGATTTGGCGACTGTTCCTTCGCTGTCGCTGGACCCACTGCGTGGAACAATCTTTCTGATCACGTTAAGAATGCACCATCGCTGGAGTCATTTAAATCACAGCTGAAGACATATCTTTTTAAACTTCCATACGACTGTCATTGACTTTTGTAACTCATTGTATTGCATCGCAATGTATTGTTTTATATTGTATTGCATTGCATTGTACTGTGATGTATGCATTGTATTATAGTGCATTGCTTTGCATTGTACTGTGATGTATGCATTGTATTATAATGCAATGCACCGTATTGTACTGTGATGTATGCATTGTATAATAGTGCAATGCATTGTATTGTACTGTGATGTATGCATTGTATTATATTGTATTGCATCGTATTGTACTGTGATGTATGCATTGCATTATAGTGCATTGCATTGTATTGAATTGCATTGCATTGCATTGTATACATATTGAGCTGTTTGTGCCTGTTTTGATCCCGTTGAGCGACTGAAGTTGGTTTGATAGTGTCTGCTGAGCTAAGTCAAATGAACCACACTATATGTGTACAACGCAGTAGACAAACGTTAAGTGACCTACGCCATTTGCTTTCACTGTTTGCACATGAAATTATATCGAGTGCGTTTTTCTCTTGAATCCAGATGACGAGTCTTCTGATGATCGAATTGTCTCTGTTCAAGTCGACGATGACGAATCGCTTCTGGAATTCATCGACAGCGCTGCCTGCCAGGTACCAACTAATGAAAACGAAGGCTTTTGTTATGATGATGATGACGGCGATGACGACGATGATGATGTGATGATGACGACGATGATAATGATGATGACGGGGACGACGATCATGATTATGACGATGATCATGATGATGTGCCGGTTATCATGATTATGATTGTGATAATGACGACGAACATAGCATAAATACCATAGCATTATATAATATAAGATAACATGATGTGAAATGATAAAACATTAAAAAAAACATTGCAAAACATTTCATTGCACTTTCGCGCAATTTATTTTCACTCCTATCAGACGAAGCTAACCCAAAGTAGTCTAACTGAGCCTAGCCTAACGTAACATAGCCTAACATAACATTACGTAACATAACATAACATAACCTAACCTAACCTAACCTAACATAACATAATCTGCACTAAAATAACATAGCATAACACACAACAGTGGCATTGCGTGGCATTTTCAGCTATAACATTACACAGCATGACTTAACATATGACGCTACAACATAGCATTGCTTGACATTTAACGTTAGATTAATTGTTCTTGCCTTCCATTGTCTTTAGGCGAATAGGACAAAGCAGGTGGCCGATGCCAACCTCGTCGTCTATTCGGTGACCGACCGAGCATCGTTCGCCTTCGCTCAGTCATGTCTGCAGGAGCTGCGACCGGCCAAAAGGCACAATGTCGTCATACTCGTCGCCAACAAACAAGACCTCGTCCGCAACCGAGTCATCTCCGAAGAAGGTTACGTTAGGTTAATGTTAGGTTAGGTTAGGCTGTTTGATTTTAGGTTATATCGCGTTAGGTTATGTTTGGCTAGGTTATGTTGGTTAGGTCATGTTTGGTTAGGTTATGTTTGGTTAGGTTATGTTTGGTTAGGTTATGTTTGGTTAGGTTATGTTTGGTTAGGTTGTGGTTGCCTATGTTATGTTTGGTTTGGTTATGTTTAGTTAGGTCATGTTTGGTTAGGTTAATAAATAATAAGGTGGTTATGTTTGTTTAGGTTATGTTTGGTCAGATTAACTAAGGCTATGTTGCGTTAATTTAGTTTATGTAACTTTATATTAGGATATGTCAGGTTCTGTTAGGCTATAATACCACGATCCATATCTGTCATCATTATCGTCGTCGTCGTCGTTGTAGCAGTATTAGACCATTTTCAGCGTTATCATCGTTATTGTTATCATCATTGCATTTGTCATCATTGTTTTCATCGTCATAATTATCGTCATCATCATATTTTTAGCCGTTGCTGTTGTCGTCATAGTCGTCATCATAATAATCATCTCGGTATACATAAATATATATGTACGTATGTATGCATGTATGCTTGTAGGTATGTATTGATGTAAGTAAGTATGTGCCAAACCCTGCTTTCATATTAGGCCTATATATACCAATTCTTCAAACGGCTGTTAGTCGAGCAAATTTCTAACTATGAATCTCCTTTTCCTTTACATGACGACCGTCAACAGACGGGAAGAACCTGGCGGCAAAGCGTCACTGCAAGTTCATCGAGGTGTCTGCCCTGCTCAGCCTCAAGATGGACGACCTGTTGATAGGCATCGCCCGTCAGATCCGCCTCCGCAAGGGCCGAGCAAACGACATCGCCCAGGGTCCGACCGAAGGAGACACGGGCCGCGCAGATGCTGGACTTGACAGCGGCTTCGGGTGTCTTCAACGGGCCGCCCTTAAAGCCATTCGAAAGGTCTTCAGGCGCCGACCTGTGGAATCAACGTCCTGCGATAATCTATGCACACCGTAAGGAGCTGGGAGTGGGTTTCTACGGGGCGACCATGAGGCTCTGTTACTTTGGTTAATACAGGACGCCCATGCGAATCTGTACCGTTGAATTACTGCGGGGCGCCCATGAGAAGCTGTACCATTGGGTTACTACAGGACGCCCATGGGAACCTGTACCGTTGGATTACTACGTGGCGCCCATGGGAAGCTGCACCATTGGGTTACATACTACGAGGCACCCATGGGAAGCTGTACGTTTCTTGCTGTTGATGTACTAACCAGATAAACGTAGGTCGGGGCTTGCGATAACATGTTCGTTGTGTTAATATAGGGTTGCTTTCTGTGGGTAGCAATGGGGTCTTGTACCCTCTTTATGGCTCTCTAACAATCGCTCTCCTGTGAATATGTACAGGATTCTGGTCGCCTATCTCTCTGAAACTACGAGCTTGCTTTCTGGTCGTGAAAAGTGGTTTACAGTGAGCGCTATAAACGGAGGCCTTTACCCCATTAAGTCTGTGTACCACAATTCAGTTTCATGGTGTAACTGTATAGGATTCGTCGCAAGAGCTTGCGATTGCATGTGCTGGCAATATAGACCTGATAGATGCTTTCTGTTGTGTGCTCTGGCATCGATCTCCAATATCCTGTCTGGAATGGTAAACAATTTTATGGAATGCTTTCTACGATGCAGCGATATAGAACTGATCAATTTATGATGAGGCGGTGAATCATAGCCTCACTGTTCGGTTACCCTAGTTTGACTACACCGATGCATTTTGCATGTTTATATCAGAACACTTACTAGAGCGCAGTTTAGTGACTCACAAAAGCGCTGCTAATATTAACTGGACGATTAAGCTTTAGAAATGCTCTGTGCATTTCGCATTGAAATCGATGTGCTTCTTAGTAATTCAAAGATTCCTATCGTGTCTTATCTTCTACTATGAGTGGCGAGGCCACAGAAGGAACTTCAGTTATCAATTTTCTTATTGTGTTAATACAGTGTTAATGTATGTTGACGTTCGTCCAGGTTGGAGTTTTACGTACGAGTGCGTACGCTGTGTTATACCTGGTACACAGTGTTACATCTGTTAAACAGCGTTACATTTGTTATACAGTGTTATACCTGTTACATAGTGTTACATCTGAATGTAGCTGATTCCCAAGTAACACAAACTGTGTATTTTCTCCCAAACTCTTTTACAGTTTTAACCCTTCAACAACGTATATGGCTTGTGGTAACTTGCAATGGTCTAAGCAGTTTAACGCTGATTTAGAGGGCGGAAAGAAATTCAGACCTAATAAGTAGCTTCCAACTATAATAACTTCTCGGGGTTTGATTGGTCTGGCATGTCACCAAATAATCGGAGGAGGGATAGCGTAATGTCTCACAGGCAGAGCTTCTTTGAAAAAGTTTATATACCTCTTCGGCACTTATCCAAGGCTTTATGACTTTCTGCGACCTCATGGCGTTGGAATAACGCCTTCGATATCATGCATGCCACCTTGAATGGTCCGCTAAACGTTAGTTTAAGGCCTAATAGATCTGTTTAAGGTGAGAAAGCGGCCGATTTTACACGCATCGTAGCATGATCTTTCGCCAAACAGCTCAACGGATGACCAAAGAACTGTGTCCAGCTCGATGTCTTCTGCTCTATGCATTATTCTTGTTTATGCGGAATGAAAAATATCACTTATATTCTTTATTCAACCACCTGCTATCCGCATTTTGGTGTAGGCCTACAACCAATCTTGCTAAGGACAGAGCTGTCAAGAAGCAGGTTATTTACTAAACCCATTGCGAAATGTAACCATCCAATTTCAGCAAATGAATACATAATCTGGCCCCAAAACAAAGGTCAAGGGGTTATCCATGGAAATGGATAGGTTAAAAGACTATTTTAACATAAAACCCGAAACATGATTTGACGGTTTTTCATTGAACCCTTTCCGAAATATCCCTCCACAGTACTTTTAAGCAAAGGAATATATGGCATGACCCAAAAACAAGTTTCCAACTTTTTGGTCATATATATACTATTCGCAGCTGTATGTACAATTGTACATCACCCTATGAGATTAGTCATTTGCTCTTTACCACTAGTCCTGATTATTTATGCAACGGTGGCCTAAGTCGCACTAACTCGATTTAAACGTTTCGTACCTGCAGATCATTGGTGTATTTAACGGGGAGGTTCTTTGCACTTTCTTCCCTTGACAAAGAAATATATCTAGCACTCGGTTACTGATATTTGAAGTTCACTCTTTCACTGCATTGCTTTATTTCGCATTTTTATTGTCTTGTCACGTGATTTTGCATTCAGGTGGTTTTCGTCACGTGATAACAATACTTGTGTCACTTGATTACCGTGTTTCGCTTTAATAAACATAATGACTGAATTTGTTTCATAATTTTATACGATTTTTGGTGCTTTGCATGGAGGCAACACGACGCGTTGTCTGGTATTAAGTGAAAGCTTTTCTCGATTACTTAAAGTCGGATTAAATTAAAATTTCTTGCTGTAAAAACAGTTCGTTAAATAGTAAAACGTGAAGTCAAAATTTCGAAAGCTCTATACTCAAAGCTAACAACTGGCCACCATTTTGATCACAAGGGCTTCATCAAACCAGATGGGTGTCCACGGATATCGCACGAAAGCGTTGTCCTGGCATCCAAAACAATGCAACATTAATAAGCATGTGAAATCCTACCAGACAGAAGATAAGCTGCAGTTCTTTCAGCCAATGCTAGCAGTTTTCCTCTGCGAAAACCACGAATGACTAGACTTGAAGCCATTTTGCAGTTACCAAATGATGGCATGAATTGAGGAAGACAAAACAATTTATCATAATGAATGTAAGCACTAAACTATTTCATTTTAGTTGAACTAAAACTATTTTCCAACTAAAAAAATTAGTTTAACTAAAGTTGGCAACTAATTTTGGAAATTAGTTAACTAAACTAAAAAAAGTAGTTAAACTTTTTCCAACTTTTTTCCAACTTTTTACAACAAACATTTTCACAATAACAGAGGTTAAGTGAACTGTAATAATGCACAGCGTCAATGACAATTTCACCTTCAAACTGTGCAATGTGTACTGTTCTAGCACACAATTACAGGCATACTGTATGAATTTTAAAACACAGGCTGTTAATGCTAAAACCATGCAGTGTTAATCAATAAGTTTCGCGTTGAGTTGTTGACAGTGTTCAATGTTCATTGCAGAAAATAGTTGCGTATTGCTAATTTTTTTAGTTAAACTTTTTAGTTAGCAACTAAATTTTTTAGTTAAATTATGGTTTTAACTAAACTATTTATTTTTAGTTAAACTTCATCCTTAACTAAAAAAATTTAGTTAAACTAAAAGTTAGCAACTTTTTAGTTAACTATTGCCCATCACTGAATGTAAGTATGCATCAAAACAATTAATACGTCGTTTCTTAGGCACCACACAAATGCGCTATCTGATTAATTTTAAGAATTCGTTTTAAAAGCAATTTTAAAATGTTTGCCGAATGCAAACATATTTAAATGAAAGAAATTTAAGTGCAGCGGAAGACCGTTCGAAGAACAAGGTCCAACGCAATAGAAGACACGGTGGGCTCGAGTTGATGTGCAAGAACGCGGCATCTGCATATCTCCACAAGTAATAAGAGCGCAACCAATGTGACATGTGACAAGTTAAAAATATCTGACTACCCGACTAAAAGAACAAGAAAGCAGCAAGCTCAGCAACTTATTTTGGGCTACGGTTCCGAGATGCTAGATGGCGATTGCGGTCGACGTCAAAGGGGCAGAAGACGCTTGTGAACACGGAACATTTCTACCAACCATTTCTACCAAATTATGTTCTTCTCATTGAAGCAAAAGAAAATTTAACTGTAATATTAAAATCTTAGAAAATGAAAAGTAAAGGGGTTGCTTGTCTCCTGTAGCTACAAGAGCGCTGCTTTAGGGTCAACTCAAAACCACCATCGAAGAGCATGGTTTTCAGAAGCTTAGAAAAATGGAACAAAAAGCCAAGAAGCTCACGTCGTAGGTTGCTAGGAAGCTTGTCATGGCAAGTTGGGCAGACCAGATCGTAACTTCTGTGCTGGACTGTGATGGTTCGGGCCTGAAAGACAGCCAGGCTCTAGTGAAATGTTAATGTCTTCCGGTTTTCCAATATCCTATTTTGGAAAAACAAGTTTGTGTTTCAAGAGTCGAATATAATGAAGCGACGATAAATTTTCTGCTGCTCATAAACCAAGTGATCTACGATCGGCTTGATATCTTTATCGAGCAACCCATAAATCCAGTGCAACGACCTCACACCTCAGACGAAAACATCAACAGAATCGCTGCGCTTATCCACAATCATTTCCTCGAAACGTATTCCGTTTATTACTAACCTTTTCTGCCGTTTGCGTTGAAATCATATTGTTCTGCCATAAATTCTTTAATTATCATCAACAGTCTATCTATAAACCTTTCTACGGCACGACATAATTCACAATTCGATTTCTCGGTGAATGACAGAAACTAAGATAGGCTATACGCGGCCATTTTGAAGCAGGCTGTGAACCGCCATCTGGCGTGAACATCTTGAATTGATCATCTGAAACCAGAGCTGTTTGGAATCATAGAACGATATGTGGGAATTACAGAGGGCAGAATTATGTATTCGTCATGCGGCAGTTGTGGCAACCGGAAGTGGCCGATAGCCACGCCTACTTCTAGGCTTTTAGCTACAGACCCCTAAACAATGCGTTAACGCGTTAAATATGACCAAATTACAAACATATGTGATATTTGTATCGTGTAAGTGTTGTGTATGAGTTGATATTGTAGAGAAATACAATTATTGTCCACGGGTTCGTATGCATTTCGGAACACTTTCCACTGGCTTCCTGTGCACTAGCGCACCAAGTTCAAAACTTCAACTCTTACGCACAACTGTGGGGTCAGGGTAACTCCTTCATACCTCAAGACCTTCCGTACCTCGTTCTCTTCACTCCCTGGTCGCTCCAATCTCCGCGCGGCCGCCAGAGGACTACTGGTTATTCCACGCATGCGCAGGGTTCCTGCTGAGACTAGTGTTTTGACTATGATGGCCCTCTCTACATAGTTGGAACTGTCTACCGCACGATCTGCAGCTTGAGTTCATCAGCCTCTCTTCCTTTGTTCCGGAAACGCTTGAAGATCATTTCCTTTGTTGGAGATAGCACTGACTTGGGTCGGTAGAGCCTCTCAATCGTCGAGTGGCGTTTTTTTATGAATGTTCTATTACAATTACAATTATGATTACATAGCGCACCATTCTTCTTAATAAATGGTATTAGAGGTGGAGCAGAATTTCTTAAAATAGATCGCACGAAGCAAAGAAGAAAGAAGTTGTTTATTAATAACATGAATAACATTAACAAATTCTCAAAGTATAGGGCCAATATTGAAGAGAAAATACACGTCAAAACGCAGTTGTTTGAAACTACAGGCAGTCGCAACTTCTGTTAACAAATTCTCAACGTATATATTAAAAAACAGCCCAACGCAGGTCTATGAAACTACAGCTAAGCCTAATCGTCAGTTATATTACCAACTTGTCAACGTATATTTTAAAGAGAAAATACATTTCGATAAAGTTGTTTGAAACTATAGGTATTCCCTAGTTTATGACCATTACACGATATGTCGATACTATACACATATGACACAAATGAATATAAATTTCCCCTCATTAATAATCTTTAGAGAGGTTTATCGTCCAGTGATGCGGAAGATAGTTAATACTTTGGTGGGGTTATTGGGTATTCCAGCTTTGCAGAGACGTACTAACTCATCCCTCTCACTGTTGTAGTGCATTCCACACGGAATTTGTACTCTGACCCCATGCTGCGATGGAAGAGTTAAATCCAAGAGATTATATTCAGAATCTAAAAGCTCCCCTCTGTAGTCCAGACAAGTTATCATAATTCTACCATAGGCATCTGCAACATTCACACCACTGTCTCCAAAAATAGTTATTGATGAACGGTATTGGCGTATAATTCTCCCATTCTTATCGATCTCCTTCAATTCTGTGTAAGATCTGTCGCTAATAGTAGCCAAAACAAGGTTTCCATTTAACCTTTGAATTACACTGGAAATGGATATGAAACAATGAATAGCTGGGAACAACGTTATTGCATGCTGCAAGGATCCATTCGCATTATATATGCTTACCACGGAAGGATTCGGTCTCATCCGTTTTGAAAGGATTATAAGGCTACCATTGACTGATACGAATAGACGTAGGCCTATATAATAAAATGACAGACTCAGATCAGTAATCCATGGTGATATGTGAAACCGATTCTGATCATTTCTCGCGATGCGTAAAACTGAACAGCAACGCGATTTAACGTTAACTAAATACACACAGTTTGACACGCTGCAAGCTGCCATGTCCTCTGGAAGTATTCCTGGTAGTGGGATGACATCCTCCACGTTCACCATATTGTTGCGGTTATGAACATTAATAAAGGAAGCTTGACTTTCTGGCCTGCAGAGCATGAACATTTCATCTTTCATTGTAGCCACTTTGAAGACAAATAACAGGATCTCAGACTGATGCAAAACTTCCAAACGAAACGTTTCCGGAGCTAAAAAAATTAACTACTTTATTCACTGATGACAGAATTACCGTTTAAAAATTAGTTCAAAGAATTATGATGATGCTGCTAATGATGATGATATTTATGATGATGATGATAATGATGCTTGTTAACATATATGTATGTATGTATGTATGCATGTATGTATGTATGTATGTATGTATGTATGTATGTATGTATGTATGTATGTATGTATGTATGTATGTATGTATGTATATGTATGTATGCATGCATTGACACAAGTATGTACGTTTACAGGCATATACGTATGTATGCATGCCTGTATGCATTGAAGTATGTAGTGTATTGTATTGTATTTCAAAGTTATAAAGCGCCTCAACGCAGTGCCCACCAATCAGAGACGTGTCAAGTGCGAAAGTCCTCGGGAATAAAAGTTAGATTTAAGACTACGAAAATCTGTGGCAGGACCACCAGATAGTAATGCAGCCGGGACCGAATTATTCCACAGTGAAGGATCATTTGAAACGAAGGGAAATGACTGGGCCATGGCCATTATCAATTCGGGGAACAAAGAAGTCAAGTCGATCAGAGGAACGAAGGGGGCGAAGGGAGCTAGCTGAGGCGGGAAGACGTAATGAGTCACAAAGGTATTTTGGTGCAAGTCCCAGGTAAGATCTGCAAATATGGATAAATACCTTAAGTTCGATGCGGGCAGTAAGAGGAAGCCAGTGAAGATGTTCAAACATGAATGTGGAAATTTATGTATATGGGGAAAGCGTGGAAGACGGGCGATTGGTCTGGCAGCTGCTTTAAGAACAGATTGTAGAGAGGAGACAAGTACTTTGGGGAGGCCAACAAAGAGGGAGTTACAGTAATCTTTACGACATAAGATGTACGTTCGTATGCATATGCATAACAGTGTGAATGACAGTAAACAAAAATGATTAATTATAGGTCGGAAAAATTAGTCACTTTACGCTGTCGTATACATCAAGACGAAGACAGATATACGTATGTATGTATGTAACTATATATGCATATATGCATGTATATATATCTATATATTGAAGTATTTGCATGTATTTATGTCTTTGGAAACTTAATTTTGTGCCTGCTGAACTGTTGGTTGAATGGCACGGAGTTCTAATCCTGTAAATGAAGCAATTTATTTAAGATTTCGACTCGTTTTACATCCACAGCTGTATTGTCAGAGGGATGAGCTGATAGACGGCAGTGGGCTGGCCATACACCAAGACTGTAATCATAATCTCGAAATTTCTAAGACATTATTTAAAAGGTAAGTGCGGGGCAGCAACTTATTGACTGGACATATATGCCGAGGCTGAGAAAATGAAGTGGCTGACACTTCAAGCATGTGGCTGCCTCAGGGCTTGCTTGAGCGTAATTTAATCACTGTCCATGATCCTAATTTCAGGTGTTTGTATTTCGTGCGCAGGAATAATGCTTGTTTTATAAGAGGAATTAAGCTTTTTATTATTTCATGAACTAACCAGTGTCGTCTAGAATTCTGTGAACTTCATTTCGAAAGAAGTTGGTCGTAAGGATGCTGCTCCATTGCGAACAGACAGTTCTAAGTCGGCCAATCACGAGATCAGCTTTTTCTTTCCACACACTTTTCGCCAGCTTCATACTCGTCACTTCCATAACAACGGCTTTAACGAGGATACATTGAAGCATCTCGATCGGTAGATCTTCCAGCTAAGGGAAAAGAGCATAATTATCTCTTTACAGACATCTCAAGAGCCATAGTGGTAAAGAGACAAAGTGGAAAGATTATTCAGCTGCAGCTTCAGAGGGCATCTTCTTATTCCAGTGACTTCAATGCTGATGCCAGTCAAATTGCGTAGGCCGAATCCGGAAATTTTTAATGGAAGGCTAGTAAGCAATACAGCTGCCCAATGCCAATCAAGATAAAATTTACCTTTATCTGACCAGCTTATCAAGATTTATTCCAATTATTTAGGACATTTTAGAGCAATTTTGACCGGATTCCTTTAAAAAAATCCGCCCATGTAATGGTATAAAACTACATTGGTTACAGCGTAGATTGCGTTCCATGCGCCTCTGCGTGAGAGCGCGTGCGGATTGTGGTTGTTCTCCTGATGGTAGCTTATCTCAGACATTTGAATCTCAGGGTAGCGCCGTCCGCACACGGGGACCTTAGATTGCGTCTAACCCATTCAAACGGCCAGCAGTTGTACAGGATCTCACCCGATTAATTCACTTAAAGATGAGCAGGGTCGCTATGTTAAAAGTTGTAGGAAATCTAGATTTACATTACAAGTCTAGACACATATTTCTCTTAGTATTCAGGAAGCAGCGCTCATTCAATCACACGACACAGGTGGCGTGTGCTGATATCCGTCTCAAGGTCATCAGAGGCCACTCTGAAATACTAAAATATAACTCTCGCCATGGCGAATGCAGCCTTCGAAATTCTATCTCATCTTCTCTTTGAAACCAGATTAAGAGTTTAATAACGCGTCAAAGCTGACCTTTCCATTTTAAGTTGACAGGAATAAAGGCAGGTTAAGCTTCGATCTATAAACCACATCATTCAAACAATTCACTAAGTTTTGATCCAACTTGCATTTTCGTGCCATATAGCCAAGGATCTTGCAGTCGTAGCCTATCATTCTAAGATCCATGATAGGCCTATAGCTTACCGTTGTGTCACTCAATGGGGTAAGGTTTGCACGTTTAGCATTGCCATCTTGTTCGAATACTGGAAGAAAATAAATAAATGCAATTATCCCGAAATACAATAACTATTGCACATAAGCCAGTAATATGAAGCTTTAATGTAAAGAGCTGGTCGGCTCGTGTACTTTCAATCGCATACCCTACTGAGTAATTTATAGAGAAAGACAAACTGAGCCTAAGGTTGTCTATGTGGTTTTGAGTAACATAAATAAATGTTCATTATATGAAACAAAATGAATACATTGAAATAACAACAAACTATGAAACATACTATTAAAAACTCAGTTGTATTTACTTACAATCTGAGGCTTCATTCGTTTCCTCGTCATCATTGGCTTCAGCTGATGTTCGTTTCTTCGACATAGCGTAAGAGAAGAAATTGGATGAGCAGAACAAAAGTCGCCTTTTGCCACAATTAACATCGATATTACAAAGAAAACACTAATCGATTGTTGGCAAATGCTACTAATGCTAAGAAAACCGAAAGAGAATGACAAAATCAAGCGCGGTTGCAAAGTAATCCACTCTAGGTCACAAGCTAAAACGAAACCCAGGAAATAATAGGCCCTATGTTTAAATTCAAGTTAAAGAATTAACCGTAATGACGTCTAGACTATAAGATATTGTGACGTCACTTCGTGTCCAATAATATGTATCGTTCTTACGCAGCGCATTCAGAAACCTCTGGAATACGTTGTAATCGATCACTACATTGTATAGTCTGATGAAGTACTAGGCTGCAGATCTCACTTTGTCAGAAGTCTTGTAATTGTTCAGCCGACGTATTACTTTACTTTCCTCGTCCAACCTAAGCTCTTCAGAACTAGCCAGGCAGGCTGATGAACACCTGATCAATGCTGCCGCTGCTGAACTTGGCCATGTTGTGTGACCCTACTTCCCTGCTGATCGTAATATCCCCCATAATCTCCGGTTGCGAAGTCACAATTTGACATAGTCCGGAAAGAATTATAAAAAAATTTATATCCCACAAGCATTATAGAAACATTTATTAAACGTCTCATTCTCTGGTACCAAATCGAGGTCCGAGTTAATCGCGAACACTGACTGTTTTTACAGACTGTTAATTCTGTCGCCTTTGTGTCGATAGGAATTTCTGCAATAAACGAATATTTATTGATTTATTGATTGATTCCACTTCAAAAGTCATTACCTCCAGTTTTGATTGACAACTCCCATGCCCACGCGGAGCCTATTTAGAAATAGCCTAATTGTGTTGGAGAAGAAAGAATTAGCCTTGTTTGAAGCGTCTAATTTTATGTAGATAACCCCCGCCTTTCTCTTTCTCTGTTCCGGGAACGACTGAAGACCATTTGATTTGGTAGTCACAGCACTGACTTGGGTTGAGAGCCACAAGATGACTTTTTACACTAAATGTTTATCATACAATTTTATGCATGCATGTGTGTTTGTGTTTCTGTGTTTGTGTGTGTTTGTGTGTCTGTGTGTGTGTGCGTGTGTGTGTGCGTGTGCGTGTGTGTGTGTGTGTGTGTGTGTGTGTGTGTGTGTGTGTGTGTGTGTGTGTGTGTGTGTGTGTGTGTGTGTGTGTGTGTGTGTGTGTGTGTGTGTGTGTGTGTGTGTGTGTGTGTGTGTGTGTGTGTGTGTGTGTGTGTGTGTGTGTGTGTGTGTGTGTGTGTGTGTGTGTGTGTGTGTGTGTGTGTGTGTGTGTGTGTGTGAATATTTTTTAACCTTTGCTTGACAGCTCTGCCGATCATGGCAATGATGATGATGACGATGGTGCAAAAACCTTTATAAGTGGCAAAAAATATCACATTTCCTTTCCCAGTGGTAGCACTCACTTGGGTCGGCAGCGCCTCTGAATCGTTGAGTGGCGCTTTTATCAATGTTCAATTACAATTACAATTACAATTACAATTACATGGCCCACCATCCTTCTTAACAAATGGTATTAGAGGCTAGAGAATAATTTCGTAAAATAAAGCGCATGAAGAAAAGAAGAAAGAACTTGCATTTTAATTAGATGAATAGCATTAACAAATTCTCAACGCATAATTATATTGAAGAGAAAATACACAGTTGTTTGAAACTACAGGTAATCGCTAGTAATATACAATAATTTTCAACCTTTACATTAATGAGAAAATAGAGTTCAACACAGCTATTTGAAACTATAGGTAATCGTTAGGTTATGGCCATTACACATTATGCAAAACTATACAAATGAAAATAAATTGTTCCCTCATTAACATTCTTTAGAGTGGTTTATCCTCCTGTGAAGCGGAAGATACTTAAAACTTTGATGGGGTTACCGGGTTCCCCAGCTTTATAGAGACGTACTATCTCATCCCTCTCACTATCATAGTGCATTCCACAGGGAATTTGCAAGCCGACCCCAAGCTGCTGCGTAAGAGTTACATGTGCATCCAGGAGATTAAATTCAGAATCTAGAAGCTCAGCTCTGTTGCCCAGACCAGCTAGCATTAATCTACCATAGGCATCTGCAACAATAGCACCACCGTCTCTAAAAATAATTATTGGTGAACGGTATTGGCGTATAATTCTCCCATTCGTATCGATCTCCTTTAATTCTGTTTCAAGTTTGTCGCTAACTGTAGCCAATGCAAGGTTTCCATTTGATTTTTGAGTTACACTTGAAACAAATCTGAAACCATGAATATCTGGGAACAACGTTACTGTATGCTGTAAGGATCCATTCGCACCATATATGCTTACCACAGAATGATCCGGTCTAACCTGTTTTGAAAGGATTATTAGGCTACCATTGACTGATACGAATAGACGTGTATAGTAAAATGACAGACTCAGGTCATTAATCCATGGTGATATGTTAAAGCTACGCTGACCATTTCTCGCGATGCGTAAAACTGAAAAGCAACGCGATTCCAAATTAAGCAAATACACACAGTTTGACACGCTGCAAGCTGCCATGTCCTCTGGAAGTATTCTTGGTAGCGGGATGACATCTTTCACCTTCACTATATTGTTGCGGTTGTGAACATTAATATGAGGGTCTTGATTTTCTGGTCTGCAGAGCATGAACATTTCATCTTTCATTGTAACCACTTTGCAGACAAATGACTGGATATGAGACTGACGCAAAATTTCCAAACGAAACGTCTCCTGAGCTAAAAGAAATTAACGCCTTTATTCATTGATGACAAACTTACCGTTCGAAAATTAGTTCAAATGACGATGATGATGATGATGATGATGATGATGATGATGATGATGATGATGATGATGATGATGATGATGATGATGATGATGATGATGATGATGATGATGATGAAGATGATATTTATAATGATGCTAATGATGTATGTATGTATGTAAACATGTGTGTATGTATTGATGTATGAGTGTATTGTATTGTATTTCAAAAGCCTCCACCCAGTACCCACCTATCAGAGGCGCTTCCAGAGCGAAAGTCCGCGGGAATAAAGGCAAGTTCTAAGACAGCATAAAGCTGTGGCGGAACCACCAGGTAGTAGTGCAGACCTGACTGAAGGAAGAAGCTGAAATTATTCCAAAATGAAGGGCCAGTACTAGGAAAGGAACGAGACTGAGCCATGGCTGTTCTCACTTGGAGAACTAAGAAGTCAATTCGATCAGAGGAACGAAGAGGGCGAAGGGAGCCAGCTGAGGCGGGAAGTCACATTCAGTCACAGAGGTATTTAGGAGCAAGACTCTTGTAAAATCGGCAAACAAGGATAAATGCCTTTAGCTGGATGCGAGCAGTAAGAGGAAGACAGTATAGGTGTTCAAACATTATTGTGGAAATATGGGAGAAAGGTGGAAGACGAGGGATTAGGCTGGCAGATTCATCACTGTCCGTAATCCTAATTTCATGTCTTTGTATTTCGTGAGCAGGATTAACGCTTGTTTTGCTATAGGAATCAAGCTTTTAATTATTTCATGAACTAACCAGTGCCGTCTAGAATTTTGTGAACTTCATTTCGAAAGAAGTTGGTCATAAGGATACTGTTCCATCGCGAACAGACAGTTCTAAGTCGGCCAATGACGAGATCAGCTTTTTCATTCCAGACACTTTTGACCATCTTCATACCCGTCACTTCCATAACTACGACTCTAGCGAGGATACGGTGAAGCATCTCGATCGGTAGATCTTCCAGCTAAGGAAAAAGAGCATAATTACAGACATCTTGAGAACACCTTAAGGTAAAAGCAACGAAGTGGAAACATCATTCAGCAATCCTAATTGAAGACAATCTTGAATTTCAACGTGATTTAGAAGGTCAAGCTCAACAAAGTACAAGTACGAAATGCCGCAGTGACTTCGCTGCCGATGCTAGTGTTGACTTTGCTGTGCTGTCTCAAAGATTTCCGCTTTTCACTGTCTCGTCTAGCGTTCGTGATCTAGGAGTGACCCTTAACAATTCTCTTACCTTTACTGAACACATTTACAAACTCAACCGCTCTGCCTATTTTCACCTAAGGTGCCTTAGACTTAGAGCTATCCGTCGCTCTCTCTCATCTCCAGTTTTCACTTCAATTGTCCATGCATTTGTCTGCTCTAGACTTGACTACTCATCAGTGGCGTCACTAGGCGGGTGCGGGGGGTGCGGACCGCACCGGGTGACACCCTAGGAGGGGGTGACACCCAAGATGAGAAAATGAAATTTTTTTAAAGATCAGGTCATAACTTTTTTGGGGAGACCGGAAAAAGAGTAGGAGACCGGAAAAAGAAGGATGTAAGAATTAAAAAAACAGGCGGATGACTAAAAAAGGTCATCAACTTTTTTGGGAGATGAACTCCTTAAAAAAGTTCTTTGGGAGACGAATTCCCAAAAAAAGGGTCATCTTTTTTTTGAGGGTGACACCATGACTTACCGCACCGGGTGACACCAGCCCTAGTGACGCCACTGCTACTCATTGATCTTCCCAAGGTCCGTCTTGCTCCTATTCAGTCCGTTCTCAATGCCGCTGCTAGACTTATTGTCCGTCTTCATCGATTCTCTCATATCACCACCTTTATGGCAGAAGAACTACACTGGCTGCCGCTTTCTACCCGCATCCAATTCAAGGTCCTCATCCTTATCTCTAAGGCTCATCTTGCTTTTGCTCCGAAATATTGATGCGACATAATTCATCGCCCTCACTCTGCTGCTTCTCTTCGTCCTCTTCGTTCCTCTGACCATTTGGACCTCCTCGTTCCCCGTGTCAGAAATTCACTGGCTCAATCTAGGTCTTTTGCTTCAGTTGGCCCTGCTCTTTGGAATGAGCTTCCTCTGTCCGTTCGCTCTTCTATTTTCTCAGGTAACGTCTCTTCCTCTTTTAAGTTTCTTAAAACTTGCTTCTTCTCTCGTGGTCTCTCGCACTGGGAGCGCTTTTGAATGGCGTTCCCGCTAGAAGCGCTTTATAAATATATAAATACAATACAATAGTGTTGGGGCGGAAAGTAGGTTGAATGGTAACACTTTGAGACAAAGATCGGAAAGACGTTACCCGCTAGCCCCGTAAAGGTTGGCTCAGCCTTAATTCCCTAGGTGGCGATTGTAAAATGAGCAGTAGTATAAATAGGCGCCTTGCATTGCTGCCGAGCAGTTAAATTCGACTCCTGTTAAATTTGTTATGTCTGCTACTAATATATCATGTAAACTTACTGCGGAGTGGTCAGTTTGAAGTAATAAACGAAGTTAATTATTATTATAGTCAAATTGCGTAGGCCCAATACGGAAATTTTGAAAGGAAGGCTAGTAAGCAATACAGCTGCCGAATACCAATCCGCCCAAAATTTACCTTAATCTGACCAGCTTATCAAGATTTGTCCCAATTACTTAGGCTATTTTAGACCAGTTTTGACTGGATTCCTCAAGAAAATCAGCCCTTGTGATGGTATAAGACTACATTGGGTAAGGCGTAGGCTGAATCCCGTGTGATTCTGTGTGAGAGCGCGTGCGGATTGAGGTTCTAATACCTCAAATCAGATCAAATCAAATATTCATTTATTCATCAACCAGTTGACACAACGTAATTGGTTACAATCATAGATAGGTAAAATAGTAAATTGAAATCTATCTGCTAAATTTTAACTCAGTTCGAAACTAATACAAATTATAATATTATACCCTCGATATAAAGTTTTTATCATTTTCAGTTGGAAGTGAAAAATTATGCCCCCGAGATCGAAAAAAAATAAGGAGTGGGTCACCTATCTGGGAAGCAAGGCCAAAGAACGTGTTGTGGGGGTAGACATCACTGCATTAAATAGCCGATCGTCAATAGCTTATCTCATAGATTTTAATCTCAGGCTAGCGCCGTCCGTACACGGGGCCTTAAATGGCATCTCGCCCATTCAAACGGCCAGCAGGATCTCACCCGCTCAAATCATTGAAATATGAGCAGGGTCGAGACCAAACTGCTATATTAAAAGGTGTAGGGGGTGTACATTTACACTACAAGTCGAGACACATAATTATTTCGTTTAGTATTCTGGAAGCAGCGCTCATAGAATCACAAGACGAATGGGGCGTATGCTGATCTCCAGGCCCGGCTCAAGACATTTGGCGGCCCTGGGCAAATCGGCAAATCGGCGGCCCTAAGCATAAAAAAAGTTGATGACCTTTTTTTAGTCATTCACCTCTTTTTACAAATAATAATAGTAAATTGGGGGGCCCGATAGCGCATTGGATAACATCTGGCGTAGAGTGCGAGAGGTACAGAGATCGAGTCCCATAGGCGGACATGCTTTGTAGGCTGCAATTTGCGCCGTGTATTGCAGGCTGTCTGTTCTGTTAGTAGTTAAGATTTATCGCATAACATGTACATGTACAGCGCAGTGCGTTTGCAGGCGCTTAATTAAAGAATAAATATTATTATTATTATTATTATTATTATTATTATTAAATATTTTTTAGAAAATTGGAAAATTGGCGGCTCCTGAAAATCGGCGGCCCTGGGCGGCTGCCCACTTGCCCATATGGACGAACCGGGCCTGCTGATCTCCATCTCTGACTGTCATCAGAGGGAACCATCAATTGCTAAAAATAAAACTATCGCCTAGGCGACTGCAGACTTTGAAATTCGATTTTAGTTTCTGTGTGAAACCAGATTAACGGCTTAATGAAACGTCAAAGCTGACATTTCCATTCTAAGTGCTAATAAAGCTATTTGACAAGAGAAAAGGCAGGTAAGGCTACGCCTCTAAGATCTTTGATTTAGCTTACCGTTGTGTCACTCAATGGGGTAAGTTCTTTTGCACGTTTAGCATTGCCATCTTGTTGGAATACTGGAGGAAAAGAAATGAATACAATTATCGACAAATACAATAACTAGTGCAATTACAATACTATCTAAGCTAGTAATATGAAGCTTTAATGTTAAGAGGTGGCAGCCTCGTGTGCTTTCGATCGCGTACCTTACTGAATAATTTATAGACAAAGAGAAACTAAACCTAAGGTTGGCTATTTGGTTCTGGCTAACTTAACTAAGTGTTCCTTATATGAAGCTAATTGGATACATTTAAATAGCAACGAACTATAAGACGTAGGCCCTACTAATAAAAATTTATTTCTATTTACTTACAATCTGAGTCTTCTTTCGTTGGCTCTTCATTATTGGATTCAGCTGATGTTCGTTTCTTCGACATAGCACAAGAGAAGAAATTGAATGAGCAGAAGAACCAACGTCGCCTTTTGCCACAATCAACATCGATATTACAAAGAAATGATCGATTGTTGGCAAATACTAAGAAGACCGAAAGGAAATGGCAACCGCGGTTGCAAAAGAAAACCACCACAGGTCACAAGCTTAAACGAAGACTATATTATTGTGACGTCACACATCTGAGGTGACGTATTACACTTCGTGTCCAATAATATAATAATTATACATCGTTGTTTATGCAGCGCCTTTAGAACCTCTTGAATACGCTGTAATCGATTACCACATTGTATTGTCTGATGAAGTACTAGGCTGCAGATCTCACTTTGTTGGACGTCTTGTTATTGTTCAGCAGCCGTATTCCTCTTCAAACGTAAAATCCTCGAGTTTTGATTGACACCTTCCCCTGCCATCATGCCCATGTAGCCCATTTAGGACCCATGTTTCCATATTTGACCCGTAAAGAACCCATATTGTTCCCATCTAAAGCCCATGGAATTACTGCAAGGGTCTAATTTCGAGGTATTGTTTTAAAGTTTAACGGCTGTCAATCTGTAGTCGTGTACACAAAAATTACTCATTTAAAGTCAAATTTTAAATTTTAAACTTAGGCTACCTCTTTCAAATTGCTTATCCACCTGAGTCTTACGTAGTGATCTTCTTTATATTGACCTGATCGCTGCTTCGCTTTTGTGTTCCATCGGTTAATGCCTTGTGCATTAGACACCGGCAAAACGGAAATTACTGATTACAATTACAATTGACAGCGCATTCAGACAGTGAAAAGTGGGGCCCAAACCAGCAAACGAATGCGTTGTTTTCTTGTCGCAGGCGTCATGTAGCGTTGTTCTCCATCTGTTTAGTCTGATCTTCTCGACATGGAATTTGTTCTGCTCGATATATGAGCGACCAAGAATTACGTTTCTATGTAGCTGAGCTGATCTCACCCCAAGTTTACATGATTCTTTTGGCAAAAGCAAACTTTTCTGCACACCCAGTCTAAATCGTTTCTTATGAAGATTCAGCTGATGACCAATGAAGGAATCGTCATCTGGAATGAACTGATCTGGGTGTAAATGATCAATGGTATTTATAAACATATTTTGACGCTAAGCAAGTTTTAAGCGCGGATTTGTTTTGTAAAATTCAGAGACGTCATAGGGTCGTTGAATACTTTATGTGCGTGTCAATCTTGCGCTAACAGTTATTGGATGTGCTTAGTTGACAGGCAGTTTTCACGAGTCTTCATTTGCTGGATCCATTGTGTGGACACTTATCGAACACAAGGTGAAGAGGTAAGATGTGAGTTGGCGGGGCAAACTTCAAACCTACGTTGTCGCGAGTCAGCGGTTTTTGAAAAATCAATGGCCTCTTTAAGTGACATTATAGTGAAGAATCATGTTCGGTTTGAGAAACCCGGTCGAAAGGTGAAAGTTCAATTGATCACTGAAAAAAGAAATCAGGCTGCGATGGACAAGCAAATTAAAAGACCTGTGTGTTGTGTATGAGTACATATAGCACAGAAATACAATTGTCCTCATCTGCGGTTTCCTGTGCCCCAGCGCAAACAGTTCAAAACTCTAATGCGCAACTGATTGGTCGGGGTAGCGCCTTCGGTACCTCGGACTCTTCACTCCCTGGTCGCTCCACTCTCTGCTCGGCCACCAGAGATCTTCTGGTTGTTCCCTCATGCGGAGGCTGTCGCTCGATCTAGAAGTTTTGGTTATAATTTTGGCCCCACTATAGTGTAGCTGGAACGTTCTCCCTCAGAAACTGCGGCTTGAACTCCTCAGATTTTCACTTCCTCTGTTCTGGGAACGCCTGAAAACCATTTCAGTTGTTAGTCAAAGTACTGACTTGGGTCGGAAACGACTTTCAGTCGTTGAGTGGCGCTTTTATAAGTGTTCGATTGCAATTATAATATTGAATAGCGCACCATCCTTCTGAGCAAATGGTACTTGAGGCTAAAACATAATATCTTAAAATAAAATGCATCCAGCAAAGAAGAAAGAAATTGCTTCATAATTGCATGAAAAGTTTTAATAAATTATCAACGTGTATATTGAAGACAAAATACACTTCAACACAGTTGTATGAAGCTACAGGTAACGGCTAGCAATATTAACAAATTCGCAATGTATATATTAAAGAGAAAATACAATCACTAAGTTATGAACATTACACGGTATGAGGATACTATACAAATATGGTACAAATGAATGTAAATTTTTCTGTCATTAACATTCTTTAGAGTAGCTCATCGTCCTATGATGCGGAAGATAGTTAATACTTTTGTTCGGTTATTGGGTCCCCCAGCTTTATAGAGACGTACTATTTCATCCATCTCACTGTTGTAGTGCATTCCACAGGGAATTTGTAAGTTGACCCCATCCTCCTGCGGAAGAGTTACATCCAAGAGATTACATTCAGAATCTAAAAGCTCGGCTCTGTAGCCCAGACAAGTTATCATCATTCTACCATGAGCATCTGCAACATTCACACCACTGTCTCCAAAAATAGTTATTGATGAACGGTATTGGCGTATAATTCTCCCACTTGTATCGATCTCCTTTAATTCTGTGTCAAGTTTGTCGCTAATTGTAGCCAATACAAGGTTTCCATTTGATTTTTGAATTACAGTGGAAATAATTCTGAAACCATGAATATCTGGGAACAACGTTATTGTATGCTGCAAGGATCCATTCGCACCATATATGCTCACCACAGAATGATCCGGTCTTACTTGTTTTGAAAGGATTATAAGGCTACCATTGACTGATACGAATAGACGTGTATAGTAAAATGACAGACTCAGGTCATTAATCCACGGTGATATGTTAAAGCTACGCTGATCATTTCTCGCTATGCGTGAAACTGAAAAGCAACGCGATTCCAAATTAAGCAAATACACACAGTTTGATACGCTGCAAGCTGCCATGTCCTCTGGAAGTATTCTTGGTAGCGGAATGACATCCTGCACGTTCACCATATTGTTGCGATTGTGAACATTAATATAAGAGGCTTGATTTTCTGGTCTGCAGAGCATGAACATTTCATCTTTCATTGTAGCCACTTTGCAGACAAATAACGGGATCTCAGACTGATGCAAAATTTCCAAACGAAACGTCTCCGGAGCTAAACAAAAATTTAATGCATTTATTCATTGATGACAAACTTACCCTTTAAAATGAATTCCAATTATTATGATGATATGATGATGATGCTGTTGATGATATTTATGATGATGCTGATGCTGATGATGATGATGATAATGAAGATGGTGATGATGATGATGATGATTATGATGATGATGATGATGATAGTGGTGTCTATGTGTACATTCATTATGTATAATATATATGTAGGCCTATATCTGTACGTATCTATGTTTATATAGTATCCGGAGTCAGTCGCTATGGAGTTAGCGCCTGCGTTGATGAGTTAGCGACTGACTTAGCGTCTCAGTCGAATAAGTCGCATGTTTTTCGACTGACTTAGTCGCTTAGACTTTTCGACTAACTTAGCGACTTGCTATCGGCTTCTCATGTAATCAAGTATGTCTATTGGATAGACCTGGTTACCTAACAATATAATGCATTTTACCGCATACTGTACTGACCGTGACATCATTTCCGTGGGCATTAGATGGGACCCATATGAACTCTATACGAGTCTAATGCGGGAATATGGGTCCTAAATGGGCTCCGCTCCACCTGAGCATGCTGACAGAGGACAGACTGAAGACTGTAAAAATTAATGTTAATATGAATTTGTGACGCAGTTGAGTGTTTATAAAAGAAGTAAAGCATACCACTAAGTCCAAGGCTGTTATATTTCACTTTTGAAAATAATTACAGTTTCTGTTTTAATTCAGTTTATTTAATAATTTATTCCAGTTCAAGTTTCAGTTCTGAAATAATTTCATTTCTTAGTACAGTTTAAGTTCTGAAATAATTTCCGTTTTCGTTTCATTTACTTACAAATTTCAGTTACAATATTCTGCATAACTATATTTGCATTGATAGTCAAAAACATGAACGTAGGCCTACAATTGATCATTATGTTATAAAATGCTGATAAACTAGTAGAATCGCTGTTCTGTCATTGTTTACTTGGAAACCGCGCTTAAAACAACAAGCAAAATATTAAGTGAGCGAAGTCGCTAGCAGTCGATAGTTTAGCGACTGGTTTCGACTTGCAGGCGTATCGGTGGCGGTGGATGGCGCTGCGCCGGAAACTATGTTTGTATACATGTGTGAAGGTATGTATGTATCTATATATGAGTAGATAGGCATGTATGTATCCGTATTGTATCCCGAATGTTTTTTACATTCCGATTTGTGCCTACTGTACTTTTGTATTGAATTCGGATCAATAAAGTTGAATTGAATTGAATTGAATGTATTTAAGTATCAGCATGCAAGTATGCAAGTATGTATTTATTAGGGTGGTCCACGAGACAATGGTAAAAATTCACCTTTAGCAGAAATAGTCTCCACAAGTTTAAATCTGTTCTACCTCACCTAAGTAAGATGAGGTCCAAATCTGAAGCAGATTGGAGCACTTTTAGAGGTGGCTCAAGGCCCCCAACATTTTCTTCCTAATACCACGTACGGCCTAGTGGAAATCGTTGACTGTTATTTACTAGTCTAGCCAATTTACAGTTAGACCTGAGCCAAATTGCTTCTGAAGCTTTTTAAACGGTTTCCTGCTCAGAAAACCATTGCTGAATAACATATCCAAAATCCAACAAAATCTGACCGCGGGAACACCCCCAAAAATGAATTTCAAAATGGCGGATTGGCTGTGTCCTAAGAAATACCAGTATTACTACCAATACTTTGCAGTTAGACCTGGACAATATTGCTTCTGAAGCTTTTTAAACGGCTTCCAGCTCAGGAAGCATTGCTGAATAGCATATCCAGAATCCGACAAAATCGGACCACAGGAACACCCCGAAAAATGAATTTCAAAATGGCGGATTGGCTGTTTCCTTAGAAATACTAGTAATACTACCAATAATTTGCAGTTAGACCTGGACAATGTTGCTACTGAGACTTTTTAAACGGTTTCCTGCTCAGGAACATTTCTGAATAACATATCCAGAATCCGACAAAATCGGACCACAGGAACACCCCCAAAAATGAATTTCAAAATGGCGGATTGGCTGCTTCCTAAGAAATACCAGTAATACTTCCAATAATTTGCAGTTAGACCTGGACAATATTGCTACTGAGACTTTTCAAACGGTTTCCTGCTCAGGAAACATTGCTGAATAACATTTCCAGAATCCGACAAAATTGGACCACGGGAACACCCCCAAAAATGAATTGATAAATTCGGGCCCCTTGATAAAGTTCAATGTCATTCGTTTTTTCTTGTTTCTATTTTTAATTTATGAAATGCTATTAAGCCTATTCAAAAATAATGTGAAAAAAGTACTCCACGATGTCCATAGGCATAGTCTCTGGGGGCAGCCAGGGCACGTGCCCCCAAAATATGTGTTTTAATTCAACTCAAATTATGTTTTCTGTTCCTCACTGCAGTTTACCGATTTCACGCTTAAATGGTGAAAACCACCTGACCTTGAGCCACCTCTAAATGCTCATCAATCTCCCTCAAATTTGGTAGAAGTAATTGTGGGCAGCCATAGAACAAAAAGCGGGTTGTGGAGCGCAACTCTGAGACACTTAATTTTTTTGGACCACACACCTTGTCACCTTGTGCTGTCAGCTCGTGGAGCTCTAGCGATCGTCCTGGTGAACACACTCCACCGTCTCCTATTCGATGACAAGTCTCTCAATTCCGCCAAATTCATGCCAGTTACATCTTGTATCTCATCCATCCATCTCCTCCTTGGGCGACCCAGTCTTCTCCTCCCCTTGGCCTCGGCATATTATGTTTAGTGAGGAAGCATTTTGGACCACACTAGTATTTATGTCTTCAGAAGCTTAAAATAGCGCCTGCTGAACTGTCGGTAGAATGGTATGGAGTTCTAGTCCTGCTTCAAAAGCAATTTATTTAAGATTTCGGTTTTGTTTTACATCCACAACCAATTCAGCTACAGACAGCAGCTGACCGTATATCGTCAGAGGGATGTGCAGACAGACAGAGAGGCAGTGGGCTAGCCATACACCCTAATCGTAACCGTAACCTCGAAATTTCTAACACACTACTTAAAAGCTAAGGGCGAGGCACCAGCTTATTCACTAAACATAATATGCCGAGGCCAAGAAAAATGAAGTGGCTGACACTTCATGAATGTGGCTGCCTCAGGGCTATGCTTAACCCTCGGGCTACCAAGGGGGGGGTGGTTACCACCCCCCCCTACGTTTTTCTGGAAAAATTTTTTTTAGCACATGGAATATAATTTTGACATTTTAGGTAGCTGTAGGGGGTCCATTTGCGCAAATTTTGAGGTAAAAGTCGTGATGATATCCCACGCCATAAAAAAGTTATACCCGATATAGCCTAGGTACCACTTATGAAATCAGGAATTTATCTTGTCAGCTGTTAGCTGTTGTCGACTATAAAGGTATTCATTATTCTTTCTGGAAGAGAAACAACTATGCCATTCTTTAGAGGGAATGTAGGGATATATTTGGTTCTTAGTTGTTTGTCTTTTGATAACCGGAAGTGATCATAATGAATAATAATACGCTTTTTCAGTGTGAAAATCACTGTTGCAACATCACAACGTAAACCGATATGGTTGGGTATGGGGAAGGGCTACAAACAGTTGAAGCAGAATACTAACAGAGTAAACCAGTGCTGTGAAGTGTTCAAGAAGCCGGTTTGCAGGAAGCATTCGCACAAAACAATGAAAGTAACTTGCAATAACTACAAGGACCACTGACGTTTTTGACTGCCGGGAAAAATTACATAATTTCTTGTTTCATGTTGATATAGCTGCACGCCTTTAGGTTTTGCCTGTAACTAAAACAGACTTTGGAATAGTTTGTATTGTTGAAATTTAAGCCTCATTATATTTATTATATTTAGAATATTCTTGGATACATAGTTCATTTTCAAAACACACATCATTTATATCTTTTTATCCAAATAGTACAAATTGTGTGGGATAATATCATATATCGTTAAATGGACCGGTGCCTTTGTTAAAAACTATATAATTTCGAGATGCATTCATATATTTTACAACTAAATATACCATTCTTTTCAGAAATGAATGCTGAATCAAATGCTGTATTACATGATATGATATCTTAAACCAAACACGAAATTCCGGGGGGGATGGTAACCACCCCCCTTGGTAGCCGATGTCACAAAAAACCTTGGTAGCCTGAGGGTTAAGCGTCATTTAATCACTGAGTATAATCCTTATTTCAATTCTTCGTATTTCGTGTTCGGTAATAATGCTTGGCTCATAACAGGAATTAAATTTTTTATCATTTCATGAACTAACCAGTGCCGTCTAGAATTCTGTGAACTTCATTTCGAAAGAAGTTGGTCGTAAGGATGCTGTTCCATTGCGAACAGACAGTTCCATGTCGGCCAATCACGAGATCAGCTTTTTCTTTCCATGCACTTTTGGCCATCTTCATACCCGTCACTTCTATAACTACGGCTTTAACGAGGATACATTGAAGCATCTCGATAGGTAGATCATGCAGCTAAAGGAAAAGATCATTATTTGCTAAGATCATTCAGCTGGTCCGTAAACACGAGAGCAATCCAAAAAGAATACACTTTTCAATTTCAACATGATTTAGAATGCTAAGCTCAACTAAACGCGTGGAGGAAATGACGCAGCATCAAAGGACATCCTTCTTATTCCAGTGATCTTAGGCAAATGGCGTAGGCCCAATCAAAAAAACGTTGAAGGGAAAGCTAGTAAGCAATACAATTTTCAGAAATCCAATCAGCATAAATGTTACCTTTATCTGACCAGCTTATAAAGATTTATCTCAATTATTTAGGCCATTTTAGACCAATTTTGACCGGATTCCTCATGCAAATCGGCGCTTGTGATGGTATAATACTACACACGTTATGCGTAAGCTGAGTCTCATGCGCCTCTGTGAGAGAGCGCGTGCGGATTGTGATTCTCCTCCCTATGGTAGCTTATCTCATAGATTTGAATCTTAGGCTGGCGTGGTACGTATACGGGGATCCTAAATGGTCTCGCGCCCATTCAAACGGGCAGCAGTTGTGCACGGTCTCACCCGATCAATTCATTGAAAAATGAGCAGGTTCTAGACCAAAACATATTCGTTCAAAATAGCCAAGGATCTTAGAGTCGAAGACTCTAAGACTCTAAGATCTTTGATGTAGCTTACCGTTGTGTCACTAAATGGGTTAAGTTTTGCACGTTTGGAATTGCCACCTTGTTGGAATACTACAAGAAACATAAATACATACAATTATCCCCAAGTACAGTAAGTACACTATATAAGATAGTAATATGAAGTTTTAGTGTAAAGAGCTGCTCGCCGCGTGTACTTTCGATCGCGTTCCCTACTGAATAATTTATAGATTAAAAATCACTGGCCATAGGGGGCCTCCATAAATGACGTCACGCACCAAGGTGGAAGGGGTCAGAAATTTATAACGATGTGTCGCACGAGTGGAGGGGTTTGAGAAATGTGACGTCACATCTGGTCTACGTAATTAAATTAAAAATTTCAACGCAGTTTAATTTTAACAATAGCAACACTAATTTTTTTTCATTTTTATAAGTATTTTTTTTATTTAAATATTTATGTATATGATCACCGTCAGATTTTAGTGGTACCAAAATGAAATAAATAAATCTCTTTAATCACTAGATGTCAATAGCCTACGACTAATAAATGATCTAGTAATTCTTTATGTGGGCCTATCTATGGTTTGCAATAATAAGTTCATGTTAGATTATTTTTTCGTCAGGAAGAGGAAATTGGCCTAGAAATAAATTTTTAATAAAACAGTCGTTATAAAAACGTTGACAATTTTGAATTAAGAATTATTTTTTTGTCATGTCAATCGATATTAAAATTTTAATTACTTCATTTGTAAAGTAATAATTAAATCATGTAGGATCTTTAAATTAACTACGGAGTTCCCTTATTGAAATGAAAGGAAACGAAATTGATATTATTTATGGGCAAAAAATAATAAATTGTGCGCATTGAAGTATTATTTTCAGTCGCAGAAATAAACTAATAAATTGCGCATATAATTGAAATTTTTTTGTGTACGTTTATAGAAAGGGGCCCCGTATTAGCCCATTAAAAAATGATTTGTAACAGTTTAAGCAAATTTATTTTATAATAGCTACGGAATAATAGAATATCTGTGGTTTTGGTTTGAGTAGTAAATCATAGAATAACTATCAAATATTCATAGAATAGCTAAATCAAAGAATACACGAAACACTATATTTTTAAAGTATTGAAAATATTGAAACGGTTCATTATTTTCAACACAAATCGTAATTAAAATATACTCAGTTTTTAGAATTGAATAATTACAGTGTATATTACACCAGTAAAATCTTATATAGGCCCCCTATTCTAAAGCGAATTGACCGATACGATGGATAAAAATAAACTATACCGGGGTCTTTTTGATTTTAAGGGGAGAGCTTAGTGACGTCATTTTTGATGGGTTATTACTTCTGTGACGAAGTGTGACGATGGGGAGGCATGGACGGCCCCAGGGTTGGCTTTATGGTTCTGGTTGACATAACTAAAATTGTTCATTATGTAAAACAAAATGGTTGCAATTAAATAACAACGAACTATAAAACGTACTTTTTAAAACTTATTTCTATTTACTTACGATCTGAGGCTTCATTCGTTTCCTCGTCATCATTGGCTTCAGCTGATGTTCGTTTCTTCGACATGGCATAAGAGAAGAAATTGGATGAGCAGAAGAACCAACGTCGCCTTTTGCCAAAATCAACACCGATATTACAAAGAAAACACTAATCGATTGTTGGCAAATGCTACTAATGCTAAGAAAACCGAAAGAGGATAGCAAATTATAAACGGATCCCGGAAAATAAAACGATTAGGACATTATTTCAAATTTAAGAATTAATCGAGGCGAACGAATATTGCGTCATATGTGTGACGTCACACAATTGACGTGACGTATTAAACTTCGTGTCCAATAATCTAAAAATTATATATCCTACTTTATGCAGTGCCTTCGGAAATCTCTGGAATACGTTGTAATTGATCACCACATTGTATAGCCCAATGAAGTAGCCTACTAGGCTGCAGATCTCACTTTGTCGGAAGTCTTGACATTACAAAAAGGCCTATCCGACCAAATTGCGTTCATATCTAACCATATCATCGTGAAGTAAGGCTATTCGGTGTGCACGCTTGTTGGTTTTCCTATAGGGACCTACAGTATCATATTATAGGCCTAGAAAATGCAGTTCGTCGAAAAGGCTTGTCAATGTTGAAGTTGAAAAAAAAACGTTATATGCCTGTCTGTCAGGTGACGAGTGTATTACTCTTTCCGTTGCAAACTGTGGGAACATTGAAACGAGATTCATACAATTTTAATAAAGCCAAATTTAAGGTGTCCAAAGATTTTTTTTAATCTCATAGTATGCAGTGTTAGCAAAGCTTGTCTGGTTCAATGTTCAGCTTAAACACGGAACAGGAATGAAATTACAAGATAATTAGTATTTTGAAGGTTGTCGTTCTGTTGTTAGTTACACTGACGACAGGGGCGGATCCAGAAGGTTTGTCAGGAGGGGGGATGCGAAAAAAATACATACATATCCGAAAAAAATGATGACCTTTTTTCAGTAATTAGCCTCTTTCAAAGAGATTTTCTGTCGTATCCATTTTTACTCATCTACGCCTACGGGGGGGGGGGGGGGGAAGGGGCACATCCTGCGACGTCCTGTGTAAACATCAAAAAACGCATGTGTAAATATCAAATGGGGGCCATGGCCGGATTCCCTCCCCCTGGATCCGCCCCTGACTGACGATCGGATTGACAGTCACCAATCGCGATATGGAAGGATTCGAACCGATTCAGGGCATTGGTAAGACATGCGAGATCATGCAATGAGAGACTGATTATCATCTCAAACGGAGTGAAGCTACGTCTCCTTCGAAAAGTATCCTACTTGGCTGGGAAGACATAGGAGCCTAGGAAACCGCGTGGCACAATAGGGTACCTAATGACTGGGTCTCATTTACTTTTATGCACATTGTCATGCACACATAAAACTTTGAACTCCGGTCAATCACAAAACTTAGACACCGGCGCGATAGAAGTTATTAATTACAATAACAATTTACAGAGACCCTTTCAAGGCGTTCTTCGACAAGAACGTCTGACATGTGAAAATTGTAAGTCTATCCCAGTCAAAGAATGGTTTTTCTGTCAATTTATGAGCGACCAAAAATTACGTTTCTATGGAAGTGATGATTTGTACGTTAATGCCTTGTGCATTATTGAACTATTGAGCATTCCAGATTAGCTTTGATTGGTTCTACACACTTCTTCTTAGGCATATAAAAACACGTATGTGTTCTTATGAACACTGTTATGTTGTAATTGTATTGTCACAGAACATTTATATAGCATCATTCAAAGAGCGATGTTGGCATACTATTATTATTTTAATATCTTGCAGATTAGGCACCGGAAAGAAGTGATCGATTTAGTAATTTAGTAAGAATTTATCGATTTAGTAAATTAGTAATGGATACCACAATGTGGGGTGACTTGAGAGGGAGGAACACTTTAAACTACATAATCCTACTCTTCTTCTTCTGTGACTCGATCTTTGTATAGAATAACAGTGAGCCGCATTCCACTGCAGCTGCACTGACATCATTCCAAGTGAACACGAATCCGTTGGCAAAAGCAAATTTTTCTGCACATCGTCTAAATCCCTTGAGTAGCACCCTTGAAGAGGTGCTATATAAATACTTGAATGAATACTCGAATGAAATCGTTTCTGATGAAGTGTCAGCTGATGACCTCAGCATCAATCGTCTTCTGGAAAGAACTCATTTGGTGTATGTGAACAATGCCACAAACATAATTTTACGCTTATTAAGCTTACACAGCTAGTTTTAAGGGCGCATTTGTATTTGAAAATTCAGTGACATAGTGGGTCGTTGAATGTATTGTGTGTACGTCAGTCACGCGCTAACAGTTACTGGGTACGCTTGATTGATCGGTCGTAATCACGGGACTTCACTTGCTGGATGAAACGTGCAGACACCCATGGAACACATGGTTTCAGACTCATGATGTCAGTTGGCGGGGCAAACGTCAAACCTACGTTGTCACGAGTAAGCGGGTTTTGGAAAATCGATGGCCACTTTAAATGACATATATATAGTCATGAATCATCGTCCAGTTTGAGCAGCTAGCTCGAAAGGTCAACGGTCAATTAGTAAGAGAAAAATAAATCAGACTACGTTAGGAAAGCAAATTAAAAGACCTGCATTACATCAAATAACTGGGTTCCCGCTCTTAGACCGAGAGTATCGCATACTTATACGAATAAGAATAGTATCCGTGAAGGTTGACTTAGCATCGCCCTCACTTAGTTTGCAATAGACTATTCGTTTATTCAAGTGCATATTTACCTCCTGATTTCGTGTAGATAACTAAAACGCTCATGTAAGTGTTGTGTATGAGTTGGTATTGTAGAGTTCGTATGTACTTCGGGACACTCCACCGGGTTCCTGTGCCTGTTCAAAAATTTAACTCTTTTGGGCAAGCGCCTTCATAACTCAAGACCTTCTGTACCTCGGTCTCTTCACCCCCTTGTCGCTCCACTCTCCGCTAGACCGCCAGAGGTATTCTGGTTGTACCCCTCATTGTTGTACCCTTGCTTAATCTAGGAGTTTCCCTATGTTGGTTCCTGTACTTACTGCGGGTTGAGCTCCTTAGCTTTTCTCTTCCTGTGTTCAGAAAACGCCTCAAGTCCAGCTTATTTGTTAGTAGGACTTGGTTCGGGAAAGCCTCTGAATCACTGAGTGGCGCTTTATAAATGTTCGATTACAGTTACATAGAACACCATCCTTCATAACAAATGGTATAAGAGAAGGAGCTAGAATTTTTTTTAAAATAACATGCACGAATCAAAGAAGAAATTGCTTTTTTAAGTAAACGAAAAATATTAACAAATTCTCAACGTACAATTATATTGAAGAGAAAATTAACAGGTAATCGTAGTAGTATTAACAAAATTTCAACGTATAATATTAAAGAGAAAATACATTTCAACACAGCTGTTTGAAACTACAGGTAATCGCTAGGTTATGACCATTACACCGTATGTCGAAACTATACAAATATGATATAAATGAATAAAAAGTTTTCCCTCGTTAATATTCTTTAAAGTGGTTCAACTGTAAAGCGGAAGATGGTTAAAACTTGGGTGCGGTCATCGGGTAATCCAGCTTTATAGAGACGTATTATCTCATCCCTCTCTCTATTGTAGTGCATTCCACAAGGAATTTGTAAGCGGATCCCGTGGTACTGCGGAAGACTGAGATGAAATTCCATGAGATTAAATTCAGAATCTAAAAGCTCGGCTCTGTCTCCCAGACCAGCTATCATAATTCTATCACAAGCATCTGCAAAATTAACACCACCGTCTCCAAAAATTGGTGAAATGTATTGGCGTATAATTCTTCCATTCGCATCGATCTCCTTTAATTCTGTGTCAAATTGGTCGTTAATAGTAGCCAATACAAGGTTTCCATTTGATTTTTGAATTACACTGGAAATATATCTGAAACGATGAATATCTGGGAACAACGTTACGGCATGCTGCAAGGATCCATTGGCATTATAAATGCTTACCACAGAGGGATTCGGTCTTATGTGTTTTGAAAGGATTACAAGGCAACCATTGACTGATACGAATAGACGTATAGCCAGAAATGACAGACTCAGATCACTAATCCACGGTGATATGTGAAACCGATTCTGATCATTTCTCGCGATGCGTAAAACTGAAAAGCAATGCGATTCCACGTTAACTAAATACACACAGTTTGACACGCTGCAAGCTGCCATTTCCTGTGGAAGTATTCCTGGTAGCGGGATGACATCTCTCAAGTTTACCATATTGTTCCGGTCATGAACATTAATAAAACAGGCTTCGCTATCTGGCCTGCAGAGCATGAACATTTCATCTTGCATTGTAACCACTTTGCAGACAAATAACGGGATCTCAGACTGATGCAAAATTTCCATACGAATCTTCTCCTGATCTAAAGAACAATTGAAGCCTTTATTCATTGATAACAAAATAAGAGTTCAAGAATGAATTCATATTATTCTGCTGCTGCTGCTGCTGCTGATGATGATGATACTTATGATGATGATGATGATGATGATGATGATGATGATGATGATGATGATGATGATGATGATGATGATGATGATGATGACAATGACGATAATGTTAATGTTTTATGTATGCTTGTATGCATGTATGCCTGCATGTAGGTATTGATGTATTACAGAATGTATGTTATGAAGTAACAAGGAATCATCATATATCTAAGATATTATTCACTTTACGCTGTCGTATACACCAAAACTTTAAACCGATGTACGTATGTGTTTGTATGCGTGTGTGCACGGAAGTACGTATATGAACGGAAGTACGTATATGATGTATATATTGATCATCATGTATATATTGATGTATTTAAGTATTTGCATGTACGTATGCAAATATGTATTTTTATCTTCAGAAGCCTACATTAGCACCTGCTGAATTGTCGGTGGAATGATGTGGAGTTCGATTCTTTGCTACATAACCAATTTATTTAAGATTTCGGTTCGTTTAACATCCAATTCAGCTACAGACAGCAGCTGACCAAATATCCTTAGAGGGATGAACAGACAGACAGAGATAGACAGTGGGCTGGCCATGCACCCTAATTGCAATCGTAATCGTAATCTCGAAATTTCTAATACACTACTTAAAAGCTAAGTGCGGGAGACGTACTTACTCACTGAACATAACATGCCGAGGCTAAGAAAAATGAAGTGGCTGACTTTTCATACATGTTGCTACTTCAGGGCCAGCTTGAGCGTCATTTATTCACTGTCCATAATCCCTATTTCAATTCTTCGTATTTTGTGTTCGGTAATTATGCTTCTTTAATAACAGACATAAAGCTTTTTATCATTTCATGAACTAACCAGTGGCGTCTAGAATTCTGTAAACTTCATTTCGGAAGAAGTTGGTCGTTAGGATACTGTTCCATCGCGAACAGACAGTTCCATGTCGGCCAATCACGAGATCAGCCGTTTCTTTCCACACACTTTTGATCAGCTTCATACCGTTCACTTCGTCGACTACGGCTTTAAGGAGGATACGCTCAAGTATCTCGATCGGTAGATCATGCAGCTAAAGGAAAAAGATCATAGTTATCTCTTTATAGACATCTTAAGAACCATTGCGGTAAAAAAAAGCGAAGTGGATAGATCATTCTGCTGGACCGTAAACACCACAACAAATCTAATAGAAGACACTTCTGAGTTTCAACGTAATTTAGAAGGTTAAGCTCAACAAAAGTGCGAGGTAGAAATGACGCAGGATCAGAGGACTTCCTTCTTACTCTTCGCTAATGATGATGGCCAACTGGCTTAGATCCAGTTCGGAAATTTTGAAAGGAAGGCTAGTAAGGAATACAATTGCCGAATTCCAATCAATATAAATTTACCTTTATCTGACGAGCTTATCAAGATTTGTGCAAATTATTCATTTTAAACCAATTTTGACTGGATTCATCAAGAAAATCTGCACCTTCCTCATTAATGGTTAAATATATTATAATTACTGGTGCGCATGTCCGCATGTAGGTAATTTTCTAGTTAAGATAGTTATGTACTGATACTACTGAGTGTAGTTCAGTAATTGTATCATGTCATAAAACTTGTTAATATGGAAAAATCTAGAATTCTTTGCTTAATTTGTTTAATTGGATCGGTTGTTTTCTCTATGAATCTGTGATTATAGCTTCCTTTGTGTCCTTCCTTAGCAGGATCCCGGTCCCTTCTGTGGCTCCCACTGTGGCCAATGTCTTTGTTTATCTTGTGCAATTACTGTGGTTGACTGTTTAGTATAATTGGTTCCAAGAAAAAAGTACTGAGACTGATTAGTTAGAGCGTAGGCTGTCCCATACGCCTCTGTGTGATAGTGCGTGCGATTGAGGCTGGTCTCAGAGATTTGACGGACCGTGGCACCCATTCAAACTGGAAGCGGTTGTGAAAGATCTCGCCCGATCAATTCATGAAAAAGTTGCAGGGTCGAGACCATAAGGTCGCTACATAAAAAAGTGCAGGCCTACATTTACATTTAAAATTCGAGACACATATTTGGCTTAGTATTCTGGAAGCAGTGCTAACAGAATCACACGACGAACGTGACATAATTATGCTAATCTCCGTCTCTGACGGTCAAAGGAGGCAACCATTAATTGATAAAATAAAACGATCGCTAAGGCGACTGTAGAGTTCGTAATTCGATTGTTTCTTCTGTGTGAAACCAGATTAATGAAGCGTCAAAGCTGACATTTCCATTCTAAGTTCTAGTAAGCTATTTGACAGGACAAAAGACAGACTAAGCGTCAGTCTATAAATCACGCCATTTAAGGAATTCACTAAGTTTGTATCCAAATTGAATTTTCGTGTCATATAACCAAAGATCGTAGACAATGACTCTAAGATCCTTGACGTAGCTTACCGTTGTGTCACTGAGCGGGATAAGCTTTGCACGTTTAGCATTGCAATCTTGTTGGAATACTGCAAGAAAAGAAACAAATGCAATTATTCCCAAATACAATAACTATTATAAGTTAGTATAATTATGAAACTTTTACGTAAACTGAATAATTTTTTGACAAAGAAAACTGAGCTTAGGGTTGGTTATATGGTTATTCATTCATTCATTCGAGGATTTATATAGCGCCCCTTCAATGGAACTATTCGGAGACGCATTTACCAAATGTTCATTTTATGAAACAAAATGGATGCAATGAAGTGACAACGAACTATAAAACGTACTATTATAAACTTATTAGTATTTACTTACAGTCCGAGGCTTCATTCGATTCCTCATCATTATTGGACTCAGCTGATTTTCGTTTCTTCGACATAGCATAAGGGAAATAAAATGATTTAATATTAATTTAAATTACAGAATTAATCGAACGAATCGAGCGAATCGTGCGAAGCGAACGAATTTAATTCTTAACATGACTTATAGAGCCTTGAGACTACATAATTATTGTGACGTCATATCGTGGATCCCTGCTTTGAGTTGCTCTGTCTTACGCTTCGAGTCCAAAATATTATAATTATGCATGGGACTTTATGCAGCGCCTTTACAATATTTTAATTATACATCGGTCTTTATGCAGAGCCTTTAGAACCTATGTTATACGCTGTAATTGTCTCTCATCAGCCTTAAGATCTCGACTAAAACCTTATTCCTGGATTCGCTTCTTTTTTTTACCCGAACTTACTCTGGAGTTTCTTCCACGCCGAATTTCCGCATTGGTCGCCCTCGACTGTTGCCTGAACATTTAAACTATGGCGCTATAGGATTTCTCAGATATCTGTTTACTATTATGATCCCTGTTTTGAAGCTCTGTTTCGGATCACTTATCCACTATAGGTTGTTCGTCTGAGTCAAGGGGCTGAACTTCTGGATGTTGAACTGGTTATGGCTTCATTTTGGTGCGCCATAGGTCCATACCTTGTGCACTAGAGACCGACGCTATAGAAGTGACTAAATAATAATATAATTATTGATAATTGTAGCAATTGTGTCTCGGAAAGACATATCAAGCAGAGGACATTCACCGTGCCAAGTGTATTGTAGAGTAAATAACGACATCTTGTGACTAACTATTAGGGACGTTCACGTAGGTCTTTCTACCTTCATTTAGATACTTAGATCATTCTGTGGTAGATGGCAATAAGAAAATCGCAGTCGTAAACTCCAAATTTATAAATCGTCACGTTTAAGCTAAGCGCAGGAAACCAGATTATTCACGAGCGCTGCGTTCAGTCCGAGAGGTTGTCAAAAGGGGTAGTAAAAGGAGAATTGGGTCCGGATTCCAGGAAGTTCAGAAAGGGATAGAGCAGCTTCAAAGGCAGGTGTCGTTTAGGTCGAGAGAACTGAAAGGCGAGTCAGAGTATGAATTCTCAAATAGATGTCACTTTGTTTTGAGTAGATACCCCGATGGGTGATAGTTAGATGATGGTGGGTGAGTACTGACGATGGAAAAACCGAAAATCTGATGGTATTCAAGAGGGAGATCATTCCAGAGTTGTGGTGCAGTGTCGGATATGGCTCGGTTGGAGAACTTGAAATGAGTAGTGACAGGGGACAAGAAGGACTGAGCTTGGAGGATGATCGGGTACATCGGTTACGCTGGATGGTGAAGAATTTTGCCGAAGATACTTGCACTGGGAGTATTGTAGGGAGTTGTAGGTTAGTAATAGGACTTTGAAGTAGGGCCTATATAGGCCTACGTTTAAAGATTTTTACCCAACGGAGTGATTTGAGGATGGGAGTTATATGATGATGCGTGGGGGTTCTGGTGACAGCTCGGGCTAGTGACTTTGAATAAGTTGCACTTTGGGTGGATTCAAGGTTGAGGAAGAGGGAAATGAAATCATTATAGCGCTATAACAACCGATTTATTGGATTTGGTTAGCTGGTGTTTAGGACGCTGTGTCATAACGAAGATTTATTAGAGTCGCCCTCTTGCTTCATCAAGCCTTGGTTTTACTAGACTAAGTGTCCAGTGTTTAACGATGTCTAATGACGTTGGCATGGCCCTCCTCCATTATCCAGGCTTAGACCGGCCACACGGAATATAGGTCAATAGTCCAGTACATGTCGGCAATAAAGAAACCACAACTGATAGAGGTCAACGAGAACTAATTGGGACTGTGGAGACTCAAGTACGAGTGAAGTTCTACAAAGTATATCCAAACAATATCTCATCGATGGAGGTCGGAAAGAAATCGAACTGAGTTGTGTCAAGTACGAGTGACAGTCTTCATTATACAGAACATCTTGTTGTGGGAGGTTAGTATAGGCAACAATACAATACAATGGGGCGTGGTGGCTCAGTGGTAAGTTCGGCGCCTTGTGACCGGAGGGTTGCAGGTTCGAATCCCACTCTAGCCGCTGCGTACGGACCTTGGGCAAGTCCTTCACTGGCAATTGCTCGTGGCGCTTCGGCGTGAAAATTCCGGCACAGTATCAAATGCTGTAGTCGGGAGCGCCTCTGAGTAGTAGCCTAGTAGACTCCGAGAGGCGCTATAGAAATATCCAGAATAAATAAATAAATAAATAGGGCCTACATACGAATTTAACGTCTATGTCATGGATGCTGGTTTAAGTACGATAGAATATACTATTCCAGTCAAATATATTTATCACTAACTTAGAGTTGTTTGGTGATATGACAGTAATGACACTTCATTTCAAAACATAATAAACAATTAAAACCATAAAAAAGTGTTATAGGGCCTACTGTTTGGTTGCCTATGACAGACATACAAATATGGCCTATTTATTATAATTCTAACCTTGGGGGCGGATTGAACCAGAAGTAACGGACGTAAGAATAAACGCCAGGTCAGGCACGTTACATTGATGTTGGAGATGATTAAGAGCAATAGATCTGCGTCCATTGGCAAACAATTCCACGATGGCTAGAACAAGTCACCATAGCCGGACGCTAGCTCACACGTATAACCAAACCAACTGAATTCCACCCGCGATATGGACGGATTCGAACCGATTCAGGACATTTGCAAGATATACGAGAACAGACAATGAGATACTGGAAGTCGTCTCAACCGGAGTTCAGCTACATCTCCTTCGAGAAGTATCCTACTTGACTGGACCTACTTTTTGGAAGTCTCTCTCTGTGTCTGTGCGCTCTGCTCAGTCGCTTGTGTTATTTCCTTGTCAACTTAGAATTTAGGGAACCGCTTTCAAATTGTTAATCCTCAATACTCAATAGGCTACCTCTCTGTTTTACGGACTGATCTTCTGGAAATTAACCTGCTTACGGCTTGATTGTGGTGTGCCATCGGTTGATGCCTTGTGCATTAGACACCGGCGCAATAGAAGTTACCAATTACAATTACAATTTACAGCGTCTTCGTATGACCCTTTGAAGACGTTCTTCGGCAAGAACGCTTGACAAGTGAAATGTGTGGGTCTATCTCAGTCAACGAATGCGTTGTTCTCTTGTCGCAGACGGCATGTGGCCTAACTGTTGTTGTCACAGGTCAATTAGTCATAGAAAAAAGAAATCACTTTACGATAGGTAAGCTAATTAAAAGAGGTGCATTACATTAAATAACTGGGTTCCCGCTCTAGGACCTCGAGTTCGAATGCATTTCCGGAAATCTCCACCGGTTCATAGTGCCCCAGCGCATCCAGTTCAACATTTTAACTCGGGGGAAGCGACTTCATACCTTAAGACCTTCTGCACCTCGGACTCTTCACTCCCTGGTCGCTCCACTCTCCGCTCGGTCACCAGTGAACTACTGGTTGTTCCCCTCATCAAACTATATACGGCCCGCGGGCCGGATCCGGCCCGCCAACACTTTTTATCCGGCCCCCACAATTCTTCTTAAAAAATTCAGACCGCGAGAAGTTTTCATCGTTTCACTCACGTGGGCCTGCTCTCTTATTTACTATTCCGCTCTCGTCCTTTATAATGACTCCATGCTTTCACTCTGCCTATCTGCCCCACTGCCCTGCAGAGGTCTTTGCAAATGAACTGTACGCAGAAGTGAACTCCTTTCAAGTAATGCTAATGTTGCTTTCCAAGCACATGAAAGAGCAAAACTATGGACACTTTCCTACCCTCTTGCAGTTGCAAATTGTACAGAGTCTGCAGAAAATAGGCCTATAGCCTTCAGTTGTCAAATTTGAAAGAAGAGTTATGGAGACGATTTGAGAATTTTAAATCAATTGAGACTGAATTTCAGTGGCGTAGCTATCATATGTGCAGGAGGTGCAAGGCACCCGGGCCCACGACCTCCAGGGGCCCACAATATCTGTAAGAACGCAAGGCTACAGGCCTTACAGGGCCAAACAGGGGCCCATGCGGGACCCTCTGCACCCGGGCCCATGAAAAGCTAGCTACGCCACTGCTGAATTTGCTTTGCTTACTATACCGTTCACATTTGACATTGACAATTAGTTCATACGGAACTTCAACTGGAGTATCAAACAGGAGTAACCGACTCACAAAGTGACATTATTCTCAAAGAGCCGCTCAAAGGTTCAGACCTGATAACATTCTTTTCTTCACCCAGAAAGGAAAAATTCTCAAATCTACAAAATTTTGCTTTAAAATATTTGTGTTACTCGCATCCAATTACATTTGTCAACAAAGATTTTCAACTATGAAGATACACAAATCCAAGTACAGGCCTCAATTAACTGATCTAAACTTGAACTCAAATTCCGAATTGCAGCCGGATTATGGGAAACTTGTTAATTCATGCTCACAGTTGCATACATCTCACTATAGTAACAGCAAAAATATATTTAATATAATTATTATAAATAAGTAAACTTCTTTTCATGTTAGTCGTTAATAACAGTTAAAAATTTGTTAACCAGCCCTGCGAATTTTTTTGGCGTTTAATGTGGCCCAGTGTGCAAAAAGTTTGCCCCCTCTGCTCTATAGTTGAAACGGTTTTCCGCAGTTCCTGCAATCCTGCGGCCTGAGCTCCTTAGCTTTTCTGTTCCTCTATTCCGGAAACGACTGAAGTCCATTTTATTTGGTAGTAGGGCTTGGGTCGAGACCGCCTCTGAATCATTGAGTGGCCGCAGTGGCGCTTTCATAAATGTCCGATTACAATTGCAATTACATAGAGCACCATCCTTCATAACAAATGGTATTAGAAACTGGAGAAGAATTTCTAAAAAACATGTACGAACCGAAGAAGAAATTGCTTTTAATAACATGAACAATATTAACAAATTCTCAACGTACAATTATACTGAAGAATAAAAACACTTCAACACAGTTCTTTGAAACTACAGGTAATCGTTAGGTTATGACCATTACACCGAATGTAGAAACTATACAAATATGATATAAATGAGTACAGATTTGTCCTCATTATCATTCTTTAGAGTGATTTATTCTCCTGTGAAACGGAAGATACTTAAAACTTGGGTGCGGTTTTTGGGTGTCCCAGTTTTATAAAGACGTACTATCTCATCCCTCTCACTAGGAATTTGTAAGTGGATCTTGTGCTGCTGCGGACGACCTACATGTAAATCCATGAGATTAAATTCAGAATCTAAAAGCTGGACTCTGTTGCCCAGACCAGCTAACAGAATTCTACCATAGGCATCGGCAAAATTAACACCACCGTCTCCAAAAATTGGTGAACAGTATTGGCGTATAATTCTCCCATTAGCATCGATCTCCTTCAATTCTGTGTCAAATTGGTCGCTAATAGTAGCAAATACAAGGTTTCCATTTGATCTTTGAATTACGCTGGAAATGGATATGAAACGATGAATAGCTGGGAACAACGTTATTACATGCTGCAAGGATCCATTCACATCATATATGCTTACCAGAGAAGGGTCCGGTCTTGTCTGTTTTGAAAGAATTATAAGGCAACCATTGACTGATACGAATAGACGTATAGCAAGGAATGACAGACTCAGATCAGTAATCCACGGTGATATGTGAAACCGATTCTGATCATTTCGCGTGATGCGTAAAACTGAAAAGCAATGCGATTCCACGTTAACTAAATACACACAGTTTGACACGCTGCATGCTGCCATGTCCTCTGGAAGTCTTCTTGGTAGCGGGATGACATCTCTCAGGCGCATCATATTGTTGCGGTTATGGACATTAATAAAACAGGCTAGACTTTCTGGCCTGCAGAGCATGAACATTTCATCTTTCATTGTAGCCACTTTGCAGACATATAACGGAATCTGAGACTGATACAAAATTTCCATACGAATCGTCTGAGCTAAAAAAAAAGTAACTCCTTTATTTATTGATGATAAACTTACAGTTAAAAAATGAATTCAAATTATAAAGATGCCAGTGTTGATGATACTTGTGATGATTATGATGATGATGATGATAGTGATGATGTTAATGTTTGCATGCATGCTTGTAAGCATGTGTGTATTGATGTATAACGGAATGTATGTTATGAAACAACAAGGTGTCTTTATACATCAATACTTTAAACAGATGTACATATGTGTGTTTGTATGCGTGTGTGCATTTATCTATATATATGTATACATGCATGTATTTATCGATGTATTTAAGTATTTGCATGTAAGTATGCAAGTATGTATGTATGTCTTCAGAAACTTTATTTAACGCCTGAACTGTCGTCTGAATGGTATGGAGTTCGATTCCCTGCTACAGAAGCAATTTATCGTTTTACATCCACAACCAGTTCGGCTACAATTCTGACCGTATATCGTCAGATTGATGAGCAGACAGTCAGAGAGGCAGTGGGCTGGCCATAGACTCTAATCATAATCGTAATCTCAAAATTTCTAAGACATTACTTAAAAGCTAAGTGCGGGACAACAGCTAATGCACTGAACATAATATGCCGACAGTGCCGTCTTAAGGCATGGGCACGCTGGTTAGTCGCCAGGGGGCCCACGATTCTAGGGGCCCCAAATTAAAAGACCAAACAAATTAATGTGTGCATGATATCCACGCGCGGCAGAAAATTGAAACTTCTTAGCTAGGGATGGCAAACAGTTTTTTTAGGAATAATTCGCTTTATTATTGCTGTGTGGGATAGGCTTATATTGCTCTATTAGTACTATTTGAAATCTGTGTTCCCAATGTTGAAATTGCATGAGAGAGTTCATGTGCATGATGGTGACCAACTGTAGGCCTACAGAGGAACGTTCATTTTCAAAATGGAAACTTATAATCAGCTTCGCAGAACAATGCGATAGCAGCGTTTGAACTGGCTTTCACTTATGTGCATAGAAAATGACATCCTGAAGACCACTGATTTGGAGCCAATTATAAATCAATTCTCTGCAAAGAAATTTTGCAAACATTTGTGTTGATTAATAATAAATAATTCATACGGTACCATCTCTCTCTCTCTCTCTCTCTCTCTCTCTCTCTCTCTCTCTCTCTCTCTCTCTCTCTCTCTCTCTCTCTCTCTCTCTCTCTCTCTCTCTCTCTCTCTCTCTCTCTCTCACTCTCTGTACGGTGTAGCCTAGGCAAACGGTGTAGCCTACCAATTGGAGCGCCTCTGAGTAGGTCTCTTGAAGAAGCGCTATATAAATTTCCAGAATGAATGAATGAATGAATAATTAGGCCTATAATTTATACGTTGTAATATTTATGCTTTTCAAGGCATATGTTATATTGTTCAAACGTTTTTGTTGATTAATCATCGCTTTGCAGTACGTTTCTTCATGTTTAACATAAATTCATATGGTACCATCTCTCTCTGTACAGTGTAGCCTACCAATTAATTAGGCCTATAATTTTGAATATGAATTTTGTCACAAAGTGAATGCTGAAAGTACCAATAAATCTACAGGATAGGATTAATTTTATTGACCGTTTAAATTTTTATCCCCGTGGGTGGGCATGGGCCATAGCGCATTGCTTTGCCCAGGGCCTACAATGCTGTTAAGACGGCACTGTATGCCGAAGCTAAGAAAAATGAAGTGGCTGACTTTTCATTTGGCTGTCTCATGGCTAGCTTGATCGTCATTTAATCACTGTCCATGATCCTAATTTCAGGTCTTTGTATTTCGTGCGCAGGAATAATGCTTGTTTTATAAGAGGAATTAAGCTTTTTATTATTTCATGAACTAACCAGTGTCGTCTAGAATTCTGTGAACTTCATTTCGGAAGAAGTTGGTCGTTAGGATACTGTTCCATCGCGAACAGACAGTTCCATGTCGGCCAATCACGAGATCAGCCGTTTCTTTCCACACTCTTTTGGCCAGCTTCATACTGATCACTTCGTCGACTATGGCTTTAAGGAGGATACGCTCAAGTATCTCGTTCGGTAGATCTTGCAGCTAAAGGAAAAGATCATAATTATTTGCTTACAGACATCTTAAGAACTATATCGTAAAAATTACGAAGTGGCAAGATCATTCAGCTGGTCCGTAAATACAACAGCAATCCTACCAGAAGACACTTTTGAATTCCAACTTGATTTAGAAGGTTGAGCTCAGCAAAACTACGAGGACAAAATGATGGAGTTCCAGAGGACTTCCGTCTTACTCCAGTGTCTTCGTTACTGATGCTTAGGCCCAAATCGGAAATTTTTAAAGGAAGGCTAGTAAGCAATACCTTCGTTGAATATATTAAGCAGCATAAAATTAACCTTTTTCTGACTAAGTTATCAAGATTTGTTCCAATTATTTATTTTAAACCAATTTTGATCGGATTCCTCAAGAAAATCTGCACCTTCATCATTAACGGTCAAATATGTTATAAATACTGGTGCATATGTCCGTATGTAGTTAAGTTTCTAGTTAAGATAGTAATTTACTGATACTACTAAGTGTAGTTCAGTAAATGTATTAGGTCATAAAACTGGTTAATATAAAAAATCTAGAATTACTTAGTTTTAATGGTTTAATTGGATCGGCTGTTTTCTCTAAAAATCTGTGATTTTCACTTCCTGTGTGTCCCTCCTTAGCGGGAACCCGATCCCTTCTGGGCCTCCCACTGTGGCCAATGTCTTTGTTTATCTTGTGCAATTACTGAGATTGATTAGCTATATTATAACTATATATTATGATTAGTTGCAATAAAAATGTACTGATACTGATTAGTTAGAGCGTAGGCTGCGCCCCATGCGCCTCTGTGTGAGAGTGCGATGGTGGCATATCTCAGAGATTTGAATCTCACACTTACACGGACCGTGGCGTCCATTCAAACAGGATCTCACGCGATCAATTCATGAAAAATTTGCAGGGTCGAGACCATACGCAGGGTCGAGACCATACGGTCGCTATATAAAAACGTGTACATTTACACTGAAAATTCGAGACACATATTTAGCTAAGTATCCTGGAAGTAGCGCTCATAGCGGCGTATACTGATCTCCGTCTCTCACGGTCATCGCAGAGAACCATTAACTTAATTGCTAAATTAAAACGATCGCCAAGGCGACTGTAGAGTTAGAAATTCAATTTTATCTTTTGTTTGAAACCAGATAAAGAGTTTCATGAAGCGTCAAAGCTGACCTTTTCATTCTAAGTGCAAGTATACAGTTACTTGACAGGAGAAAAGGCAGGTAAAACGTCGGTCTATTAATCACGCCTTTCAACCAATTCACTAAGTTTTGATCCAACTTGCATTTTCGTGCCATAGAGCCCAAGATAGTAGAATCTGACTCCAAGATATTTGATATAGCTTACCGTTGTGTCACTCAATGGGGTAAGTTCTGCACGTTTAGCATTGCCATCTTGTTGGAATACTGTAAGGAAAGAAATAAATGAAATAATCTCCAAACAGGGGCGTCTATCCCCCTAAGTCATTGGAGCAACGTCCCTTTCCCCCTCTTCTTCCCCCTCCCCGTTCCTTCCCCCTTAAAATGGTGGCACACACACTGACAGATCTCCCCCCTATTTCTTGGATGGAGCATTTGCTCAAAGGTTTCTATTGTGTAGACGCCCCTGTCTCCAAATACAAAAACTATTCGATATAAGTTAGTAATATGCAGCTTTAATGTAAACTGAATAATTTTTAGACAAAGGAAACTGAGCAGTTATATGGTAGGCATATTCATTCATTCATTAAAGGATTCATATAGCGCCCCTTCAAGGGAACTACGCAGAGGCGCATTGCCAAGTGTTCATTTTATGAAACAAAATAGGTGCATTGAAATGACAGCGAACTATGAAACGTGCTATTATAAACTTTTTTATTAAGAGACGGATTAAGGCATGTTCGGACGAACATAGGCCCCACACTTGAGAGAACTTCACACATGCAAAAGAAAACAATGTTCAATGTAAAGATTTACACTTTAACACTATAGACTATAAGACCTACTGATATTGTACAAAGAGCAAAAGGCACGAATTAATAATAGACGAATGCTGATTCGTTGAATATAAAACGTTTAATGTTGTGATTTTGTGGGGCTGGGGCCCCACAGTTGTACTGAAGAGGGCCACCACATTTGTTAATCCCCTCTGTTTGTAATTTACTTACAATCCGAGGCTTCATTCGATTTCTCATCATTATTAGACTCAGCTGATTTTCTTTTCTTCGACATAGTATAAGGAAAAAATGATTTAATATTAATTCAAATTAGAGAATTAATCTAACGACGCGAACGAAGCGAACGAATTCTTAAAATCAAGATGGAGACTGGAGACTAAAAATTGTGACGTCATATCGTGGATCCCTGCTTTGAATTGCTCTGTCTTACACTTCGTGTCTAAAATATTGTAATAATTATGCATCGGTCATAATGCAGCGCCTTTATGACCTATGTTTATGTTTTACGCTGTAATTGTCTCTCAACAGCCTTAAGATCTCCACTAAAACCTTATTCCTGGATTCCCTTTTTTTTTACCTGAACTCACCCTGGAGTTTCTTCCACACCGAATTTCCACAGTTGTCGCCATCGAATGTTGTCTGACCATTGAAACTGTGGCGCCACATGATTTCTCAGATTTCTATTTACTATGGGGGGCCCGATAGCGCATTGGATAACATCTGGCGTAGATTGCGAGAGGTACAGAGATCGAGTCCCATAGGCGGACATGCTTTGTAGGCTGCAATTTGCGCCGTGTATTGCAGGCTGTCTGTTCTGTTAGTAGTTAAGATTTATCGGATGACATGTACATGTACAGCGCAGTGCGTTTGCAGACGCTTAATTAAAGAATAAATATTATTATTATTATTATTATCATGATCCCTATTTTGAATTGCTCTGTTTCAGATTGCTTATCCACCATAGGCTGTTCCTCTGTCACAACGGACTGAACTTCTGGATTTTGAACTGACAATGGCTTGGCTTTGGTGCGCCATCGGCTGATAGCTTCTGTACTAGACGCCGACGCTATGGAAGTAACTAATTAATAATAAAATTAATGACGGTTGTAGCAATTGTGTCTCGGAAAGACATACCAAGCAGGACAGACACCGTGCCGAGTGTATTGCAGAGTATATGGGGTAAGTTTTGCACGTGTCTTAATTATTAATAATAATAATAATTAATTAATAATATTATTAATAATAATATATAACGACATCTTGTGCCGAACTACAAGGGCCGTTTACGTAGACCTTCAGATTGTTCTTTGGTGGATGGCTATAGCCGTTGGAAGGAAATCGTATTCGTTAAATCCAAATTTATAAAGCCACACGTGGAAGCTAAGCGGAGGTCACCAGCTTATTCACGAGCGCTTCGTCCAGTCCGAGAGGTTGTCAAAGGGGTAGTTAAAGGAGATCTAGGTCCGGATGCTAGGGAGTTCAGAAAGGGGCAGAGCAGTTTCTAAGGCAGGTGTTGTTTAGGTCGAGAGAATTGAAAGGCGAGTCAGAGTATGAATTCTCAAAGAGGTCACACCACGTTTGAGTGATAGACGGGTGATAGACAGAGGAGGGAGATGATGGTGGGTGAGTGGCAATGATGATGGATAACCCGAAAATCTGCGGTATTCAGAAGGAAGATCATTCCAGAGTTGTGGTGCAGTGTCGGATATGGCTCGCTTGGAGAACTTGAAATGAGTAGTAACAGGACAAGTAGGACTGAGCTTGGAGGATGATCGGGGACAGCGGTTACGCTGGATGGTGAAGAATTCCAGAAGATACCTGCACTGGGATATTGTAGGGAGTTATAAGTTAGTAATAGGACTTTGAAGTATATAGGCCTTCGTTTATAGATTTTTAGCCAATGGAGTGATTTGAGGATGGGAGTGGTATGATGATGCTTGGGAGTTCTGGTGACAGCTCGGACTGGAGAGTTTTGAATAAGTTGTGCAATAAGTTTTGAATAAGTTGAATAAGTTGAATAAGTTTGGGTGGATTCAAGGTTGAGGAAGAGGGAAAATGAGACTCATGTAGCCAGTGCTCGAAATGGAAAATTTTACGAAACGGAACGCTAGTCAAAGCTATGGGAGCATTCACGTTAATTTCATAGTATTTTCCACAATAATTCATTTGACGAACCGGAACGGAACGATGACGAACCGGAACGGCGTTCCGGTGCGTTCCGGTCCATTTCGAGCACTGCATGTAGCGCTATAATAACCGATTTATTGGTGTTGGTTAGCTGCTGTTTAGCGACGCTGTGTCATAACGAAGATTTATTAGAGTCGCCCTCTTACGTCATCAAGCCTTGGTTTTACTATAGTGTCCAGTATTTAACGCCCTTCTCCGTTTACCAGGCCACACGGAATATAGGTCCTAAACGGGCTTCATTTGGGTATGCTGGCAGAGAGGTTAGGGTAGGAGTTGGGTAAGTCGACCCCTTTCTCAAAAGTCAAACTCTGTCTTTATTGAAAAAATGTCCATGTAGGATTTCAGCCTGGTATTCCAGCGGCGTTCAACCTCATTGGTTATCCTCATGCGCACGTCTAGTGGTTTAGTTTCGAGTATTGATTTTGTCAATGTCTGGTCGTCTATAAAAAAAATTACTTATTTAAAGTCAAATTTGCAATTGATTTTTGACACGGTTTTTGTGGCGCCGATATATTTCGAACAGTTTCATTAACATTTACACACACATATCCGACCAAATATCGTTCATATCTAACCATATCATCGTGAAGTGAGGCCATTCGGTTTGTACGCATGTTGGCTGCCTACATTATATTTTATACAAGATGCAGCCCTTCGAAAAGGCTTGCCAATGGTTAAGTCGAAATTTTTAAAACCGCTATATATATATTATACATAAGCTTATATATATTTGTATATATAATATACGTATAACCTCTGCCTGCGAAACTTTACAGGTGATGAGTGGAGGTTCGTACACGCAGACTCTCCCGGTTACCAACTGTGGGCCTTAACAATCGGCTACAGATCCAATATATTACGCCCTCTTTTGAATGAAACAGAGGTGTCTGGACTTGGTGCTGTATTATCGTTTAGACCTGATTGTAACTTTTAAGTCAGTCAAATATTTACATCCATGTTGTAAAAAGTGACTTGGTCCATTGATATTTTTAATGGCTTATATTCTAAAAATAATCCTCGAGGTTCTTCCCAATATAATGGCAGGTCATATTCACGGTCAATTCTGACCAAAACTCACCCGATGTATTTATTAATAAATATCTTTTTATTCACTAATTAACAATTATTATCAGTCATTCGAACAGGAACGGCATTTGCTACTGCGCGATTCGTGTTGCATCACCCATAAGAAAGTCTCTGTCTCTGCCTCTGTCTCTGTCTCTGTCTGTCTGTCTGTCTCTCTCATTCTGATTATTCTTTATTTCTGCATAGTAATATTTGAATATTTTAGCCATTGCTTCAATACCCGTAAATAATTTCCCCACCTCACTGGCACTTGCTATAGGCTGCGCTGGTCTGTAGCTCACCAATACCCCTACACTGTCTTCCAGGTCACCATTTTACGTCTTGGTCTCTCGCCTTCTCGGACACATGCAAGAATGTTCAGTCCAGTTGCACAACCGATAGAAAATAATGTTCTAGTTCTTGCCTTCATATGCCCTGAAAGGGAACATGAATTTTTATTGTATTATATTCAGTCCTGCCACCTATTGTAATTTTTACAGTTCGTGAGCACTTCTGTACGGCAAAGAGGAAAAGACGAGGAGATTCATAAGCAATGTGCTTCATCCTGTTTCAAGTGCATAAAATACAAGTAACTCTGGTTGAAATGCACACCGTAGCCATCCAGTTCTGGCGTCGTTCTATCAATATATGCGAGAAAAATTCACAATCAATTACGTTGTAGAACGGCCTTTAAGAAAATAATAGCTACAACGAATTTCGTTATATAGGGCCTAATATCGCAATAATGTTGTTAACTGTACTTGATAAAGTCAGCCTTTGTCTGCCTACGACAGTAGCAGTAATAACAGAAAAGGAGCTACTTTAAGTAACGCTCTGAACGATGTGACTTTTTGAATGAGTTAATGCACAGACTAACAAATGAACAAGAGTAATGAAAAATTAGAACGTAGGCCTAATATCCAAATATTCAAATATAGCAGTCTACAAATTCCCATAAGTCATTACGTTTCGACTGTTGTTCGTCAACGTCGAAACTCACTTGAAACAGCCCTAAAACTTTTACATTAGGTTTAAGGTTCAAGTTGCAATGCATGACAGTAATAAGCCCCAGAAGAAAGACTGAAATCTATAATACAATACAGTACAACTTCATCTGATATTGAATCCTTCCAAAGCTCAGAAGTTCACACTACCGTACGATAGAACATCGATAGCACTGAGCAATTGTGCGTGAAGAACTTGCTCAAGGTCCTTAAACAGTGATAGCCTTGGGTGAGGCTCGAACCCGTACTCCCCGCGTTACAGGATGAGCGCTCTAACCAGTCGGCCACCGTGCCACACTGCAATACCGGCAGTGTTTCCGTTAAGAAGACAAAAATAGGACGTAGGACCTTGGGTCACTTACGGCCGTTTGGGTGTTAACGGAAACCCTGAATACCGCTACAAGCATTCACAAATTTAGTCTATAACTACTAATCGTATTCGCGAACTATAAATTCTAAAGCACTGCTGAAATACTAAGCACTGGGCACCAGCTTAATCACGAGCGCTGAGTATAGTCCAAGGATACAGTATGGAGAAGAAGATCGAGTTTTCGAAAGACCAGAGACGGATGGATAGCAGAACAAATGTTATGGTACGTTGTGTGTTTTTTAGGGAAATGGGAACGGTAATTATATTAATAAAGTGCGTATGGTTTTCATGCTACATTATACGTGAAATGAGTAATGACCTGGTAATAGCCTTGCAAAAACCAAGTCGACTTAACATATTACTGATTACTTGCTAAACCCAAGTTTTTAAAGGCAATTACACGTGCTCATATTACTATATTACACAGTTTAAAATATTATTAAGGTCTAAATATGCGTTCAGTGTAACAAAGTAACTATGTCAGTGCACAGACTATCTGTCAAATATGTTCATCAGATTACCATCTATTTAGATATTACTGATTGGAAATTCTTCAGTTTTGACAAATGTTAGATGTATTCTTAAAAAGCTCTTCCTACAATCAGTGATGAATATATTAGATCCAACTCAATACCAAAACGTTATCAGTTTTGATATCCTGGTTACACAGATCAACTGATACTGAAAAATATTAAAAGAATCAATTAAGTCCAAGAAATCGGAAGGTGTTTAACTGCTTAAGTCAAAATATTTTAGGAGAGTTATTTAAGCAAAGGTAACTCGGGTATCTCTTGTCATTTGTGTGTTTCGGGTAGTTAACTATGGAAAGGCAATTCGAGGAGGAGGCTTAGTTCTTTCAACGTATAAGCTCTGACATTTCTAAAAAGTTCCATAAAGCTAAGCGCAGAGTACCAGCCTATTCAAGAGCACTACGTCAAGTCAGAGAGAGGTTCCAAAAATACCATTGAAAAACAAAATCCGGTTGCAGAAAACCTGAGAGAGAGAGGGGGAAAGAGGGAGAGGCAGACAGACAGACAGACAGACAGACAGACAGACAGACAGACAGACAGACAGACAGAGACAGAGACAGAGAGACAGAGACAGAGAGACAGAGAGACAGAGACATAGAGGTGTGTTGTGCCCAGGATGAGTGAAACTGGATGGCGGTGGAGTCTTTAAGAGTAGGAAATTTAGTTTCAAATCGAAAGTAAAGGCAGAGGAAGGAAACTTTTCGGAAGTATTTCTTGGTTGGTAAATAAGTGAAAGTATTTCAAAGGCCAGAAAATTTGAGAAAATTAAACAGCATTTCGGAGGCGAGGTAATCAAAACAACATTAGGGGTCTACTGCGACATTGATCATTACTCTTGAATGAGAGTCACATGGATTTCTGATTATACCTACAGTTACAACATACTTCGGAGATCGAGCGAATACATAACAAAAATAATGAGTCGGCTTGTAGTTCTAATCAGCAGTGATATGTTGGCAATGATACTTTAACATGTTCGTGCAAGTTGATTTGTTGGTTCTGCTAAAGATATCTAATTAAACTATCGCGACTCGTTGGCAAAATGGAAGAATTGTTTAAATTATATCCAATGCAGAGGTAAGATTGTCGACAACGGCCCTGACCTCCACAAGATGTCGTTGAACATTGGATACTACAAATGATATTACTACGTTTAAATACCTTTGAATGTTTTAGGTTCTGTATGACAAAGTCTTTATTTTTGTTCAAGTGAGTGCATAAGGTAAGGTTGATATTAACGGCAGCCACGATAAGTGGTGAAACATCCTGTGGCTGCCAGGGCGACAACGTGTTTAACGATATCATTTAGTTGCCAGGATCGCTGCAATATTTGGCTTGGTAAACATGCATGTCGTCCATAAAAATTCCGAAACAACTAGTGTTTGAGCTGCATAAACTATCTTTCAAGTCTTTATTCGTTGACTTATCGTTGCCATAAAAACGTCCATGCATTTACCGCTTGCTAAGTTGCTATGGATTGGGCTGGGTTATGGATGCGCCTGCTTTATGCGAGGCACATACTACTACTAAAACGTGGTTTTGTGAAATTGATGATATGCCTCGATGAAAGCGAACTAGTAATGGCCCAGTCGTTTGAAAAGGGGTTTCGATTTTCAATAACCACAGCAGTACTGAGGCTTTGAGTGTAGGTATGATAAACATGTAATATGTTTGTTTGAACTTGATATAGGATGTCTATCGTCTATGCGTTCAGTCATCACACTTTGTGTGAAACCTACGCATAGGAGTTGTTAGAGAACATGCAAGTGCATGTAAGCATACATGTAGCCTCCTGGCTCCTGGGTGAATCTGTGCAGGTACGAATAAATATTATGCAATCGATCGCAGGCATTGATCCTGATCGCAGGTCTGAACTTAAATGTTGAGCTTCACAGCTACTGTAGAGGTCTCACGCCCTAACGTATATCGTTCCCAGAGGGACGCATCATCTGCGGAGGGCTTGGCAGTTTCCACCCAGTGCTGCCCCCGTTTCGAGGCCACCGCGCAGGCTGACGCAGCGGGGAGTAGAAGGGCGAGATCGGGAAGAGAGGCCGTTTGTAGGGAAATGCTGACGCCCGATGAGGAGTTGACAGAAGAGGAGGGCGAGGAAGAAGGTTTGGCCGGGAGACTTCGATTACTGGGAATTGCCTCCCTGGGGCAAAATACAATAGAGGTGGAACTTTGCGCGGTTTAGCAACAGTACAATTGAGGAGATTTGGTAGCTTTGGTTGCGCGTTGGTAACCGACCTATCTGTCAATGATTTCTCGAGATTAGAGTCACTGGGCATCGCAGGATTGTCCCTACGATTACCAGTTGTGTTGCTGTTAGACTTTTCTGCTGTTGCAACGTTTCCGTCGCTTGAATCTCTGTCCTTTGTGGAGTCCAGTGCGGTTTTAATTTCAGCTAACGGTTTTGAGGCCGCATCTGATGATAAAGTTTGGCGATTTTGTTCAGCCTGTATTCTGGACGCTTCGGAGCGCATGGGTGGTATTGAATCACGCTGATGCGAGGCCAGGTTCCTTGCACGAAGAGTCCTACGATGTTCCTCATCTCTTTCCTCTCGACGACGGCGCTCCGAAGGACTTTTTCTTCGAGGTAGGCGATCCGCTGTGACATTCCTTGACCGCACGATGATTTCCCTCGGATTGACCACCGATGTTCGATTTCGAAGTAAGTATCTCTTATGAACAGTCTGCGTATGTCTCGCGAGCGCATACTTACTCCTGACGACGCTACGTCTGAGCCCCAGCCACTCCCTTGGCGTGACCAGTGGTCTGTGAAGCGTGGATGGACGCAATGGAGTGGAACGAACGGGCGATGCAGATCTCCGCGACTCGCTTCTCCGCCGGTCAGGTCGGTCGGTTGACGAATGTCGCGGGAACTTGTGTCTCGGGTTCAGATCCGGAGTTGGATCTCGTTTCTTCTTCCGGTGTTTGCGTCGCTCTGATAACGATCCATGTTCCGGTTCCGGTTTCCTTCTTTCTGGCGAGAGAGTTGAAGGGCGACGTTGAGAAGAGGAACGCAGACCATCCGGGGATGAGTTGTTTGGCAACTTGAACTGGAAGAAGAGTTTGCGAAGGAAGGGAATAGATGAGAGGATCTGAGGGAAGGAGGCGGAAGGAGAGAGAACTTTCAGCTGCCGGACGATGTCTCTTGTATCCTGGCTGACCTCCTCAAGGTTCACACTTGACTGGCAAATAGACAGATAGAGGTTGATAGTTCGACAACAAATTGTTATTTCCTAGTCTAATAACCATTTGACAAAATTGCATGAATAAGACAAAAACACTGTAGTTTGTTAGCTGCATATCCGAACCTTTTCGCAGATTTGCATATTTAAAATAACAAATTGTTAATAGCATATCGAGTCCTTCTCCACAGAGCTGCACAGACGTAGGTCGCGTTCAAACACTAACACTGACTAGAGTAGTTCGATAACGAATGATCATTTGTGGATTTCCTCCTCACAGTTTGAAAAAGAATGAGCTTTACTCTCAGGCTTTCTCGGTTGTCTAATAACAACACTGAAGCGACTCATCTTTTCGAACTTGCCTACCCATCGTAGTCTGGCTTCTGATTCCTCTGAATCTCTGATCTATCAAATTTCAACTTAGATTTCACAATGGATAACTAAAAGCAGAGTGTGAATGTTGTATCCGATTTCTCCAATACATTTATTTTCTACGAGAAATATAGTAACGATACACGAATTGTTTGTCCGCTTATGAATAGTTGCGACAAGCTATCAATACCTGGCTAGGATGTCTGCCGATGACTTCAGGGACTATCTGGACGAGCGTCTTGTGCATCGCTGGCTCGAAATGACCAGAGTGGACCAATCGCACTATCCTTAGCAACTGACCAAAAGACATTAATTATTTAATTAATTAAATTATTGTATTTATGAAGCATGTTTCTCTAAAACGTGCATTAAAGATTCGCTCAAGATTACTTCTTCGGTAAGTCTGTAGTTATAGCCAACATGAATAAAATAAACTCACAGGCTTTGAGATGATGCAGATATTGCATAGGTCAAATGCGGCAGAGACTAGCAGTTCGCTCTGGCCAGTTGAAACTACAAGACTATCCTTAGCAACTAAACATAAGACTGGTTTGAAAAATGATGGATTTGACTGGGATATCTCCGACTTGATGCATTACGGGCATGCAGTTAAAAGCAAGTGAAACGGTTTGGAAATAGCTTTGCGAATAAGGCACAGCACTGGGAAGCAGTGGAAAAGGATTATTCAGGTTTTCATGGATAGAAACATGAAGAGTTTGACTTGACGTTAGCTGGACAATGACTATCCGCAATGCAAAGCAGTTCCTTGAGAACGAACAGAGTTCCAGATATCTTCCGTTGTCTGTTTTTTATGTGTTTGCATTGACTAGTTCTGCTCAAAAGATCATGATTTCGGAAAACTATTCCCTTAGAAGTGATCATCGAATAATGCCTTAGATATTCGGACAAAACCTTTAGTCTAGAAGACACGATAGGAAAATCCTCACCTCCTTTTCAGACACCATACTGTTGTTTTGACTATCAATGGTGGCTCCACCATTGTTATCTTTCGGCGATTTGTGATCTAAATGAGACGTGGATGTTCTCTCGCCTTCACTGATAGTCTTGTATCTCTCGCTGTGTCTCTTGAAGTGTCTGTCGCTGCTGCGTTTTGTCCTGTTGTCCCCATCACGTGATATTCTGCGCGAATGGGAAGACTCTTTCGGCGAGGTGTGTCGGCTTCTGCTGCGACTGTGGGTTCCACGTCGACGAACACTCCTAGTCCTAGGGCTCTCCTTTTCTTCTTCGTTCCTCCCAATTCGGTGGTTGCTCGTGTCCGGATGAATTGGGCCCCAACTCCAAGTGTTCCTCCGCGGATCATTTACCTCTTGGCGTGGTGATAGAGCTGTGCAGTCATTCCCCTGGAGTCTCGAATTTTGAATGTCACGTTCTCCAGTTAGCAGAAGTGAAGTCCTCGATTCCGCTATTTGGAAAGGTGCCTGAACTGTACTTAAATCGATTATATCCGTGGGACAAGCAGGGTCGTACTTCTGCTCGATGGAGCCGCCCCCATTCCTTAGAAGATCAGCCCAGAACGATTGCTGATCCCAATCGGACCTTAACGGAACCTCGGGACTTGTGGTAACTGGAGCGCAGCTGATGACACAGCTCAACCGGTTGAAGGTTTCGTTCGCCGAATCTCTTCGGTCGGCTTCGGTCATCTTCGGCCTTGTTCGGGTTCGATCGCCAGCCAGGTGGTAGCTATCCCAGTCGGAGTAGACGCTGTACCCGTCATCATCGTCCGTCGTGCGTCTCGGCGACCATGAGTTGCCACGTTTCATGTCGGCGTCGGACAGCGCAGAACTCCATCCGGTCAGTTTGGCTGGACGCTGCTGCAACTGGACACCGATTGACCACCTGGGGGCGAGTAGGTCTTCATCTCTTAAGTGGGAATTGTCCTTCAGCGATCCATTGGCCGAATCATGCGATGCGTACAATTCCTCCTGTTGACCACAACGTTACTGTTAAGAGCGAGGCTTCTTAGACATTGATTCAACTATATTTCCGACAACTTACGTTGTATTTATATGTATGTATTGTATTGTATTTCGAAATTTATAAAGCGCCTCAACCCAGTGCCCATCAATCAGAGGCGCTCCCCGTTCGAAAGTCCTCGGGAATAAAGGCAAGTTTTAAGACAACGAAAAGCTGTGGCAGCACCAACAGATAGTACTACAGCCCGGACCGAAGGAGGAAGCTGATTCCACAATGAAGGGTTAATACTAACAAAGGAACGAGACTGAACAATGGCCGATCTCATTCGGGGAACAAATAAGTCAAGTCGATCAGAGGAACGAAGAAGGCGAAGGGAGCTAACTGAGGCGGGAAGACATAATGATCTACAGAGGTATTTAGGAGCAAGTCCCAGGTAAGATCGGCATATATGGAAAGTATCTTTAGTTGGATGCGGGCAGTAAGAGGAAGCCAGTGAAGATGCTCAAACATGAATGTGGAAAATGGGAGAAGCGAGAGAGACGGGAGATTAGTATGTATGCATGTACATGTATATATGTATGTATGTATGTATGTATGTATGTATGTATGTATGTATGTATGTATGTATGTATGTATGTATGTATGTATGTATGTATGTATGTATGTATGTATGTATGTATGTATGTATGTATGTATGTATGTATGTATCAATCAATCAATCAACCATACATTTATATAGCGCGCTCTTCAAGGCAACTATTCAGAGGCGCTCACAGCCCAACCTCGACTAAAGAGAACAGGCTTAAGAGCAGAGAAGAAAGAGGTGGACGAGTCTCGAGGGAGAGACTGCAGTCCAACAGGAAGGCCGTTCCAGATAGTGGGACCGACAACGGCGAATGCTCGCTGTTGCATGGTTGCAGTGCGAGCGAAAGGAACATGTAAGTCACCGCATACATACATACATACATACATACATGTATGTATGTATGTATGTATGTATGTATGTATGTATGTATGTATGTATGTACGTACGTATGCATGTATGTATGTATGTGTGTATATGTATTTATGTATGTATGTATGTATGTATGTATGTATGTATGTATGTATGTATGTATGTATGTATGTATGTATGTATGTATGTATGTATGTATGTATGTATGTATGTATGTATGTATGTATGTTTGTATGTATGTATGTATGTATGTATGTATGTACGTATGTATGTATGTATGTATGCATGCATGTATGTATGTATGTATGTATGTATGTATGTATGTATGTATGATGGGCTACTGAAAATGTATCTGGTTTTTTATATATGTAGCGCCTATCGTAACCTCACAAAGGCGCTGACCGGTTCCAGCAGAGCCGGATTAAGACTTTCTAGAGCCTAAACCAAAAGCCGGGTTCAAACTACGGGTAGGCCTATCTGAACACAGAGTTCCAAACGTATATGATAAACTATGTTTTTCTAATGAAATACTGGCTAAATACTAATGCATGCATTGCACGCATACCGTTAACTAATCATTCTATTATTTTATAAGCATTTTATATTAATCATTTAAAATTATTTTAGTAATTTAGGTTGCACAACTCGCACTTTACAGAACTCAGTATGTTACTAGTACCACTGCACTGCTGTAGGATGCACTGTAACTGGATGTTACTAGTTATTACCAATACTGTAATACCAGATCCCACTGCAAGTTGAACTAAGTACTAACATTATTTAAAATAATACAAAACTAGGAATTTACTTCGGATTTGGGGGCCCTTAAAAACGTTGTAGAACATGACTGTGGGGCCTTAGTTGGCTTATGCTTTAGTCCGGCACTGGGTTCGACCATCTAAGACTTAGGTAGAAACTGTTGGATAGCCAAGAAGAATAGACCCATTATATGCAGCCATGAAATGACTCAGTCATTTAAGTAAACACTTGAAACGTATACAAACATCGGTTTGACTTTTTTGTGTGACCTCGGCTGAGAAAGGAACCATTTGTTTGATCAGTTAGAAAGCGGCCTTATTATTAAGAGGCACTAATATCTGGCTCACTCTGCTACAAACTCTATTATGCTGCGTGATGTATTAGGGATCTCATCAGTCATTAACGCATTGGGTTGAAGTTTTAAATTCGATTCCGCGAAATGACATTTCATTTTTCTATGCAAAAAAGCATAAATTTTATATTTTATAAGAAAAACTTATATAATGTCGTATGTAAGTATTCATTATGCAAAGTAGAATCTGTCGTGCAAACTGACACGTGTAATTACTGAGCAACTGTCTCAACGAAAACTTGGACGTGAGTCACGAGACAGAGCCGGATGACATGGCAAGCACTTAACCAATCGGCCACTACATCGCTCATATACACTGTTGTATTTGAATTACTTATTACACAGAGATTTTTCATTAATTAAGGCCTTAAGGGCTTGCAAATGTGAATGTAGGCTACTCGTAAATCTATGAAGTTTCTCAGCACCAAACAAAAGCCGTGTCAGAACGACCAGCTTTTTTAGCGCTGCAAATTTGCACAAAGTCCGCAAAAGCCAGGGTGCTTTGTTCAGTTTCGGTGCCAGACCAGGATCGCGAAGGGGGTCAAATGGAGGATACAGCTACGAGCAACGATGTTTCTGTGTGGGTTCGCATCGAGTACGAATCAAATCCAAATTTTAGAAATGTTCACAATGTCAACTCCATTCTCTCCATTCTATGCAGAATGTCCTTTTATAGCAGTTCAAGCTTCTGCTTTTTAGAATTTATGTAGCCTACCCAATCAGAGCACTTAGTATTCTTAATGTCCTCAATATCCAACTCCACAGCTACAGTTTCGGGCAGTGCCAATCCCAAGCCTGGATGAAGGAGGGGACAAACGCTAATCACCTTCGCTGCGACACAGCGTCGTAAAACAGTAACTACCTAGTGTGTCTTCGCTAATGACGCCTCTAAGTAGGTCTCTTGAAGAGGCGCTATATAAATTCTCACGAATGAGAATGAATGAGTCAATGGCTAATGAACATCGTAAACTCATGGTACGGAACCGCCATTATGAAACAAACCTGTACTTAAGGAATAATATTTTCAAAAATATTTTCAGTAATTGTACCCAGTGCCAGTTATTGAAATCGTACAGCTTGAGCAAACATTATTTATTGCTTCAAAGAGAATATCATGTTGTTAGGACACACAGCACCAATTCATTAACAACATAACATAAGTTATGTGACATAACAAATATGCCATTACATAACATCACATTACACAGCATATAACATAGCTTAACATGTCATTACATGACATACTTTCATGGATGGTGGTATAATAATCTGTCTGATATCTTACATGCCAAGTCACGTAGTGTATACTTACAGAGCCACGCAGTATAACGCGTCCCAATCCTTGCTTATTAAAACGCACAGGGCCTTACATTGAGCAGATAACTCCGATGTAAATGTGACAAATGCTTAACGTCAAGTGGTCTTTATACTTAATACTTAAAGCCCTAGGTTTTAGGTTTGGCGGTTTCCCTCGTAGAATGAAGTGACCAACGACTGTAGGCGGTTCAAGTAAGCATCTGTCGGCCAATGGGCGTTGATTTCATTTTGGTTTACACATCTTACAAGCATAGGCTGCTGAATTTAATTATATGCATAGCCTAGGCAACATCGTCCGCTTTGTGGAATGGAGGCGAGGCGCAGGGACGGTCGGTCGATCGGTGGTAGCCCCCACCCTAGGCCCTTCACCCTCCCTCTGGCCCTCTAGCGGTCGGACGGATGGATGGAGATGCATCGCTAGGGCAGACTAGACCCGACAGGGCATACCCCGTACAGGCCCTACCTCGATCAATTGACCACTTGTATATATATAACCGAGCTGTGGGTCGACTAATTTGTGTATACGAAAGCCAGGTAAGCTGGCTAGAGGTCATACCTGTACTTCTAGAATGTATACAAGTTGTTCCAATTATCCAAATTTACCCCCCCATACACTCATATTACTATGGAGTTCATTGCTATGAAGATACTTACAGGGTTGAGAAACAAGTCTGTAGTTTCTATATGCGATTAGATTGCCATGAACAAATACGAACTTACTATTGTGGTAGATGGCGATCAAGAGGAAGCCATACGGGCATTTTTTGCTCACAACAACTGGAATTTTGAAAAAATTGGTAATTATGAAGACGATGCGTATATATATATATATATATATATATATATATATATATATATATATATATATATATATATATATACTGAAATTGTATAAATTGTTTTGTGTGGTGAACCCTGTACAAGTAGGCCCTATTGTTCTTCAGGTAGCGCTATACGTGCGCAAATAAGATTGAACTAAGATTTATAAATATTAAATTAAATTGCATTTATTATCCTTGCAAATATTTAGCTCAAACCATGCTATAGAAATACATAGTAATAATAACATCAGCAATGTTAGTATAATGACAACTGATGTGAACAGCAGTAACAGCAGTAATGATAATAAATGGCCAATTAAAAATGTAATTATTAAAATTACCATGATTATTATTATTACGATATGTAATAAGACAATAAACATATGCATAACCCAGCTAAGCTGTCGTTCAAGTCAAGTCGAAAGAGCTAATTGTATGTTGATGACATTATAAATATATCTCCAACCAATCGAAACTGCCTTTGTTCCAATTGCAGAGTTGGAACCACCAAAGAGAAGAAAATCTTGTATGGATGCCGCTTCGAAGGAGGTCTTGGTCGCGTCCAATGGAAATAGTACAGAGTCAGAAATTGAGGCTCAAAACAGTCATGACATTCAAGTGTCAGCTGATCATTTGCAGCTGCAGGGTGAAAATCATCAATCGGAAGGCGCCTGTCCTCTTTGTTTTCTCTCTCCGTGCGTGGGTTCTGCATCTCCAGGTTGGCTTGGCGGAGGACAAGCAGCGCATGCAGCTAACAGTCCAATACGAAGAGTAATTTATGGAAAATATTGGAAGATCATTTGCAACTTGGGTGGGTGGACGAGCCCATTATATCTGGCCAAGAAACTAACGGAATCGAACGGTGTACTTCACATGCGGGAAATAATGCCAGATTGCGTAGTGCGAAAAGTGAGATCGTTGTATCCGAATCCAACAGGCACGCCTTACATGGGCCACAAGTGGGAGTAACATTGATACTTTGGATAATTCGCCGGACTTTGTTTAGACAGAGAGATTTTTATTGTACACTTACTTTCTGACATAAAGCAGAATTTTATCGATTGTGAGCTGCTTATGTACACCTGTCATAGCTATGATTCAATGTAACATAACATTCCCCCATTTTAAATTTATATAGCGCCTCTTCAAGATTCCTACTCAGAGGTGGATTTAAACCTGAATTGCCCTCAATTGCTCGGCGCCACACGAAAACCACGTTACGGAGACTAGGTTTTTCATAAGTGCTATGTCAAATCAATTTTGCAATGGCCACAGTCCCTTGTCCGTTCAATCTTCTTTTTTTCTTGCTTGGATTAGGACCTCGTTGAGGGGGGGTAAGCCACAGATTCATTTTTATACAGATTGGAGCATCTTGTTACAGATCGGATGCCCTTCGTGGCATCAACCACAGTTTTCCGCTGTGGACCTAGTCTTGGTGATGAACACATGCCCGCTAGGCAGAGGGTCATCAGGCTTATTTAAATTGAGTCATGTGCTCCCATGTCACAAGGCTGTTATTGGATATTTGCAGCTTTTAGTTGTCAAGCAAAATGCCACTCTTTTTCTACAGTGTGCCCTACTAGCCTTGCCGCTGTTGGTCCGCGACTGCTTATTCGTCAGATATAACCCTGCTTATTTCGCAGCTGACCTCTATTTCTAGAGGTCGTTCCACTATCCGCCACCTGTGGACGCGTGTGATAGCAGTCAGCTCTGCCACACATCAGCTCTGCCACACATCTCTCTGTCCTATGCCAGGCCAAAATCCGGGGAGGTCAAGCAGAGTAGACAGCAGAATGCTAAGGTGGTTATGTGTAATGACGGTTGATGGTTATGTAGCACTGATATGTTTGATTTTAGTGTATCATACAATATTGTCACAGCTCTTACGGTTATTCTACTGTGTAGGGTGCATTGCTTTCATTTGAAAAGCTCTCACTGTCTCCTAATTGGTCGTCATCGGATTCGTCCGAAGAGATTTCACTCTGGCAGGTCTCCTTATCTGCAGAAGTTTCTGTCACAGACTCCGATATTGCTTTAGATGCTGACCACACGGCAATGTACAAATTCCAAATGTTCTCAACAAATACGTAGGTCTTGCGCCGATACACTTTTTTCCCGATTTGGCGACGTGGGTTTTTCGAACGAACAGTCGTGCATATAGACGTGTATGGTCTGTCGACGTGTTCGTTCCAGTCCAAGACAGCCAGATTGCTCCGCAGCTCGTACATTAAATTCCCGTAGTGTATCCGTTTATCCAGATAGATCAGACAAACGTTATTAAAACTTTCCACATAAAATGTGTCGTGGCCTTTGACATAATCTTCAGCGTGCTTGTACACTACCAACGACCGAAGAAAGTCCTGGAGCATTGTAATTGCAGCCTCATTTGAAACAATTCGAACTTCAATCATATGCCCCGGCTCTTTGCAGTGGGAAGTTTCATGGCACTTGCTGTGGTTGTTCTGAAAATGAGGGATGCATGATTCTATGAGCTTACGCAGGGTTTGGGCATCTCCATTGCAATTGTCCATACACCAATAGACGTGGTTTCGAATGGCAGCACCCTTGTCAGAAAGCTCGGGATGCCATGTTTTTCCAATGTTTTTTTGTGCTCCTTGCCCAATTTTTTTCACCCCGGCTGTTATAGGACGGGTGCAGTGCCAGCGGTCATTGGAATTCCTGGCTTGCTTCCTCTCACGTAGGCGCTTGTTGATTGTCATGTTTCGATCATGCACATGATGGGCAACTTTAATGTTGCTGAGATCCAGGCTCTCGTACATCCTGTCGAATCCCACTGCCTCGTGACGCTGTGAACAGTTATCATCATTCCCGTTAATGTGTTGAATATCAACGACTTTGTGAGTTTTCAACCCGATAGCAACATGGTCGGTGTGATAACTATTTCGTCTACAATGATGTCGTTAAATATAATTAAATTCAGCAGCCTATGCTTGTAAGATGTGTAAACCAAAATGAAATCAACGCCCATTGGCCGACAGATGCTTACTTGAACCGCCTACAGTCGTTGGTCACTTCATTCTACGAGGGAAACCGCCAAACCTAAAACCTAGGGCTTTAAAGCCCTAAGGTTTTAAAGTCTACAATGATGTCGTGCGTCAGTCATTATAGAGATAGCTCCATCAGGCGACAGTGAAGACTCCTGCGCTCTAGCGCCAAATATAGATTGCTTTCGCAGGTTCTCAGAAATGGCACTAAATGTAACCATATTCCTCCTGCGGAAAAGGTCTGACAATAGTCCAAACCGACTGAAGTCGCTAAAGCGCTCGTACTGTATGGGTGTCATACCAGAGGCCAGGTAGCTCAACATCACTCGGTGGTTGACTTCAAATTCCTTCCGCTCGCTGTCTATTGTGGATGAGGAACTCCACTGAAAGGAGTGTTTTTTCGCACACTCCATATCCACCATATCCACACTCCATATCCATCTAGGGCTTTAAAGCCCTAGGTTTTAGGTTTGGCGGTTTCCCTCGTAGAATGAAGTGACCAACGACTGTAGGCGGTTCAAGTAAGCATCTGTCGGCCAATGGGCGTTGATTTCATTTTGGTTTACACATCTTACAAGCATAGGCTGCTGAATTTAATTATATGCATAGCCTAGGCAACATCGTCCGCTTTGTGGAATGGAGGCGAGGCGCAGGGACGGTCGGTCGATCGGTGGTAGCCCCCACCCTAGGCCCTTCACCCTCCCTCTGGCCTACCCCGATCAATTGACCACTTGTATATATAACCGAGCTTTGGGTCGTAAACCTGTATATAAATGCCAGCTGTTGATGCTGTCACCGTTGCCTTATTATACCCGGAACACTAAAGACAATAAGCTGTATTTCATATTCTAAGAATTTGCACCAGTATCAGATGCTAATATACAGCCTAAGGAAGAGAGACTAGGTCACATGCCAAATTATGCTAATGAACTTAGGAAATGAACTTAGGAAATGTCCTTTCACAATTGAGTCTTGGTTTGCAGTACTCATTCTAGTTTGAATTTCGCTGCAGCAGAGTTGAGCTTCGTAATTTCTTCACTTCATAGCCATTTTAAATCGCATAGTCGATACAGCTTATATCTCGTGTCTGTATATTATATTATTATCTTATTTCAGTAGTGGACCTTATAGTAGTATAACATTGTATTTCGTTAGTGGACATATATTAGTATCATTATATCGAACTATTTCCAAAGATGGATGGAGACTACGCTGTACCAACGACACCGACTTCAGGTGTTGCAGTTGGCAACATGCGAACATTTAAAAAACGGTTGTCTGATGGATCTACCAAGAGTTATAGCTACCCTTACGTTTCTGTAAGGAAACATTTTGAATTAACTTTTACAACCGACAGTGATAAACTTAAATTTGAGCAAAAATGTGAGGACATTCGCTTGGCGTTGGGAGTAAAAAGTTTGAGAGAAGTTCTGGTGAAAGTCATAATGGATGTTGACACCAATAAGCTCTCTTCTGCAACTCAACATCCGCAGCAGACACTCACGATGTCTTCAGTCACGGAAGAAGTAAGTGAATCAACTTCACTGACTGATCCAGCATCTGTCACAGCAGCAATATCAGCAGCTCCAGCAACAGCTTTGGAGACTGCACATGAGAATTTTGTTGGGCAGTGCTCCAGCATTGCCCAGTTGATCGACACAATCTCACAACATTCATCCACATGTGTGACGCCGTATTCAGTGAAGTCATGGACACACAGTGGTCATGTGCTGTCGGTGGATATGGAGTGTGCGAAAAAACACTCCTTTCAGTGGAGTTCCTCATCCACAATAGACAGCGAGCGGAAGGAATTTGAAGTCAACCACCGAGTGATGTTGAGCTACCTGGCCTCTGGTATGACACCCATACAGTACGAGCGCTTTAGCGACTTCAGTCGGTTTGGACTATTGTCAGACCTTTTCCGCAGGAGGAATATGGTTACATTTAGTGCCATTTCTGAGAACCTGCGAAAGCAATCTATATTTGGCGCTAGAGCGCAGGAGTCTTCACTGTCGCCTGATGGAGCTATCTCTATAATGACTGACGCACGACATCATTGTAGACGAAATAGTTATCACACCGACCATGTTGCTATCGGGTTGAAAACTCACAAAGTCGTTGATATTCAACACATTAACGGGAATGATGATAACTGTTCACAGCGTCACGAGGCAGTGGGATTCGACAGGATGTACGAGAGCCTGGATCTCAGCAACATTAAAGTTGCCCATCATGTGCATGATCGAAACATGACAATCAACAAGCGCCTACGTGAGAGGAAGCAAGCCAGGAATTCCAATGACCGCTGGCACTGCACCCGTCCTATAACAGCCGGGGTGAAAAAAATTGGGCAAGGAGCACAAAAAAACATTGGAAAAACATGGCATCCCGAGCTTTCTGACAAGGGTGCTGCCATTCGAAACCACGTCTATTGGTGTATGGACAATTGCAATGGAGATGCCCAAACCCTGCGTAAGCTCATAGAATCATGCATCCCTCATTTTCAGAACAACCACAGCAAGTGCCATGAAACTTCCCACTGCAAAGAGCCGGGGCATATGATTGAAGTTCGAATTGTTTCAAATGAGGCTGCAATTACAATGCTCCAGGACTTTCTTCGGTCGTTGGTAGTGTACAAGCACGCTGAAGATTATGTCAAAGGCCACGACACATTTTATGTGGAAAGTTTTAATAACGTTTGTCTGATCTATCTGGATAAACGGATACACTACGGGAATTTAATGTACGAGCTGCGGAGCAATCTGGCTGTCTTGGACTGGAACGAACACGTCGACAGACCATACACGTCTATATGCACGACTGTTCGTTCGAAAAACCCACGTCGCCAAATCGGGAAAAAAGTGTATCGGCGCAAGACCTACGTATTTGTTGAGAACATTTGGAATTTGTACATTGCCGTGTGGTCAGCATCTAAAGCAATATCGGAGTCTGTGACAGAAACTTCTGCAGATAAGGAGACCTGCCAGAGTGAAATCTCTTCGGACGAATCCGATGACGACCAATTAGGAGACAGTGAGAGCTTTTCAAATGAAAGCAATGCACCCTACACAGTAGAATAACCGTAAGAGCTGTGACAATATTGTATGATACACTAAAATCAAACATATCAGTGCTACATAACCATCAACCGTCATTACACATAACCACCTTAGCATTCTGCTGTCTACTCTGCTTGACCTCCCCGGATTTTGGCCTGGCATAGGACAGAGAGATGTGTGGCAGAGCTGATGTGTGGCAGAGCTGACTGCTATCACACGCGTCCACAGGTGGCGGATAGTGGAACGACCTCTAGAAATAGAGGTCAGCTGCGAAATAAGCAGGGTTATATCTGACGAATAAGCAGTCGCGGACCAACAGCGGCAAGGCTAGTAGGGCACACTGTAGAAAAAGAGTGGCATTTTGCTTGACAACTAAAAGCTGCAAATATCCAATAACAGCCTTGTGACATGGGAGCACATGACTCAATTTAAATAAGCCTGATGACCCTCTGCCTAGCGGGCATGTGTTCATCACCAAGACTAGGTCCACAGCGGAAAACTGTGGTTGATGCCACGAAGGGCATCCGATCTGTAACAAGATGCTCCAATCTGTATAAAAATGAATCTGTGGCTTACCCCCCCTCAACGAGGTCCTAATCCAAGCAAGAAAAAAAGAAGATTGAACGGACAAGGGACTGTGGCCATTGCAAAATTGATTTGACATAGCACTTATGAAAAACCTAGTCTCCGTAACGTGGTTTTCGTGTGGCGCCGAGCAATTGAGGGCAATTCAGGTTTAAATCCACCTCTGAGTAGGAATCTTGAAGAGGCGCTATATAAATTTAAAATGGGGGAATGTTATGTTACATTGAATCATAGCTATGACAGGTGTACATAAGCAGCTCACAATCGATAAAATTCTGCTTTATGTCAGAAAGTAAGTGTACAATAAAAATCTCTCTGTCTAAACAAAGTCCGGCGAATTATCCAAAGTATCAATGTTACTCCCACTTGTGGCCCATGTAAGGCGTGCCTGTTGGATTCGGATACAACGATCTCACTTTTCGCACTACGCAATCTGGCATTATTTCCCGCATGTGAAGTACACCGTTCGATTCCGTTAGTTTCTTGGCCAGATATAATGGGCTCGTCCACCCACCCAAGTTGCAAATGATCTTCCAATATTTTCCATAAATTACTCTTCGTATTGGACTGTTAGCTGCATGCGCTGCTTGTCCTCCGCCAAGCCAACCTGGAGATGCAGAACCCACGCACGGAGAGAGAAAACAAAGAGGACAGGCGCCTTCCGATTGATGATTTTCACCCTGCAGCTGCAAATGATCAGCTGACACTTGAATGTCATGACTGTTTTGAGCCTCAATTTCTGACTCTGTACTATTTCCATTGGACGCGACCAAGACCTCCTTCGAAGCGGCATCCATACAAGATTTTCTTCTCTTTGGTGGTTCCAACTCTGCAATTGGAACAAAGGCAGTTTCGATTGGTTGGAGATATATTTATAATGTCATCAACATACAATTAGCTCTTTCGACTTGACTTGAACGACAGCTTAGCTGGGTTATGCATATGTTTATTGTCTTATTACATATCGTAATAATAATAATCATGGTAATTTTAATAATTACATTTTTAATTGGCCATTTATTATCATTACTGCTGTTACTGCTGTTCACATCAGTTGTCATTATACTAACATTGCTGATGTTATTATTACTATGTATTTCTATAGCATGGTTTGAGCTAAATATTTGCAAGGATAATAAATGCAATTTAATTTAATATTTATAAATCTTAGTTCAATCTTATTTGCGCACGTATAGCGCTACCTGAAGAACAATAGGGCCTACTTGTACAGGGTTCACCACACAAAACAATTTATACAATTTCAGTATATATATATATATATATATATATATATATATATATACGCATCGTCTTCATAATTACCAATTTTTTCAAAATTCCAGTTGTTGTGAGCAAAAAATGCCCGTATGGCTTCCTCTTGATCGCCATCTACCACAATAGTAAGTTCGTATTTGTTCATGGCAATCTAATCGCATATAGAAACTACAGACTTGTTTCTCAACCCTGTAAGTATCTTCATAGCAATGAACTCCATAGTAATATGAGTGTATGGGGGGGTAAATTTGGATAATTGGAACAACTTGTATACATTCTAGAAGTACAGGTATGACCTCTAGCCAGCTTACCTGGCTTTCGTATACACAAATTAGTCGACCCACAGCTCGGTTATATATATACAAGTGGTCAATTGATCGAGGTAGGGCCTGTACGGGGTATGCCCTGTCGGGTCTAGTCTGCCCTAGCGATGCATCTCCATCCATCCGTCCGACCGCTAGAGGGCCAGAGGGAGGGTGAAGGGCCTAGGGTGGGGGCTACCACCGATCGACCGACCGTCCCTGCGCCTCGCCTCCATTCCACAAAGCGGACGATGTTGCCTAGGCTATGCATATAATTAAATTCAGCAGCCTATGCTTGTAAGATGTGTAAACCAAAATGAAATCAACGCCCATTGGCCGACAGATGCTTACTTGAACCGCCTACAGTCGTTGGTCACTTCATTCTACGAGGGAAACCGCCAAACCTAAAACCTAGGGCTTTAATGCCAAGTGGCCTCTAGGCAGCAGTAATGCACTAACCGGAGCCAGGTGCGTTGTTTAGTAGTCTGGGGCTCTGAGTGCTGTAGGCTCTTTGTATAAGAAACTGTTTACTACCATGACCTCTTTCATTTATGTAGGTAGGTCAGTGGTTGGTTGA
>OY744603.1:12604132-12613330 GCA_963556255.1 Allolobophora icterica | reverse complement strand
TGCATGTATGTAAGTATGCATGTAAGTATGTATGCATGCATGCATGTATGTATGTAAGTATGTATGTATATATGTATGTATGTATGCATGTATGTATGTATGTATGCATGTAAGTATGTATGCATGCATGTATGTATGTAAGTATGTATGTATATATGTATGTATGCATGCATGTATGTATGTATGTATGTATGTAAGTATGTATGCATGTATGTATGTAAGTATGCATGTAAGTATGCATGTATATATGTATGTATGTATGCATGTATGTAAGTATGTATGTAAGTATGTATGCATATATGCACGTATGTATGTATGTATGTATGTATGTATGTATGTTTTTATCACTAAAACAGAGAGTTATTTGTATGTTGCATTGAGGGGGAAATGTCCTAGTAGAGGGGGGAAAGTGTCCGGGGGGTAACTGTCCGGGGGGGAATATGTCCGGGGGGGAAACTGTCCAGGGGGGTCACTGTCCGTTTACCGTTGTGCTTAGATTGAGAGGCGTGGGAAGAGGGCACATTGCATGGATTAGGGTAAGATTACTTGAAGAAGTGAGACTTTAGTTTGAGTGGCAAGCCTAAGAAACGATGGGAATAGGGGTTTGAGACAGATGATGGTGAGTGAACAACTGAACATAAACCAACAACTGACCTTAGTGATTTATATCACTAGGTTAACTCGTTTAATTCCTGCAGGCAACTGTTAAATTTCACACCAGTTGTTTTGTCAATGTTTATTTGTACTCGTGTAAAAGTATCAATGGTTTGTGATTTTGTAACGCAAGTTATGCTTGGTTCATTGTTAGCCTGGAAACTTGGAAAGAATTTCTGCGTTGTTGATCTCTTAAACACAAATTCAATAACCTGCTTCGTGCATTGTACTGGTATTCGCGTAAGGCGTCAATGTAATGTGTAAGTTTACTTATATTGTAGTCAAGCAGGAGCAATGTTTACTTAAACGAATACAACAATGACAGCGATGTAGAAGGTAAAAGGGAGGATTTTATGATTCAATCTAAGTCTGTTACCGTTGCGGTAAGATTGACGAGCACTGACATTGAGGGAGGGAATAACATCGAGGCGAGATAAGATGACCGCCCTGTTATTGTTACGGTTTCGCATTCCATTCCTCTTTCAGGCAGGTCCGTTATTTCCCTCGATGACCTCATGCATATTCATGTCACCGGGCTGTGAGTGGCTGCGGGCAATTTTCACAATTAAACTTTTGTTTCCTATGTTGTTCTGTGCAGATCGTTCAGCAGTTCTGGAGTTTCTGCAGATTTGTAGAATGGCCATTTGCTGAACTTATTAAAATCTGGCACGTTAAGTCTTTGTGTAGGAATTGTATACTGAGGTTCAGGGGCGTCTACACCATAGAAGCCTTGGAGCAAAATGTTCAATTCAAGAAATTTTATGGGGCAAAGATCTCTCCACCATTAACGGTGGGGGAAGGAAGGGGCAGGGGCGAAGAGCAGAGGGAAGGGGAAGTTGCTTCAATGACTTGGGGAGGGGGATAGACGCCCCTGCTGAGGTTATTTTTCGGTTTTGACATGTGAGCGATAATTGAGGTTTGCATTGTAGTGTTACCACCCATACTGAGACACAACGCCCAGTGGCAACTTGTACAATGTACACCCTGGACATATTTTCTGGCCATAGCAATAGCATATTATGTTTTGTATAGAATGGAATGTCTGTGTAACCCTGTACATTAGACACTGTTGCTGTTGAAACTTACAAAGTAATGGGTTGTGGGTTGTAATTAGCTAATTATGACTGCAGTTGCATGTTAGAAACAGTATAATAGTAAAAAATAATTTATCTCATTTTGCACATCTATTACAGCTTCTTGGTAATATCGTGTTTCGTTGACTTAAATCCAATTAAGAAAATGCCCTTATGGCAGAAAACTGGAATCCAAAAGTGTCTGCAGAGGCAAGTGGGACTTCAGAAGGATTCCAAACAGTTAAAGAAGCTGGCGAGAAAACGTGTTAATGGATCAAAGTTAACAGCGACTTAAAGTAAGAGATTTTGTTCATAATACTGGGATTGAGCCATACACTGTAGTGAGATCGGTTAGGCAGCAAGTAACAACTCCAGAATTTATTTGATCTGGAAAAGATCTGAATATTTGTTTCTGTGCTGACTGTGGAGTATACCTAACTGCTGAGTTAGCAAATAAATGAAAAGGTCAGGTCTAAAAGTAAGGCACAGTGCAAACTGAACAGTCACATGTTTATCAAACAATAAAACTTTGAAATCTGTATATCTTTTGTCACTGGAGCAAAATGCACATTCCAAGAGTGTCCTGCCCCTGCTGTGGGACAAGATGTCCATAATCCTGGCATACATTTTAATGGTTCTAGGACTTTTCGCCCCCGGAAGATTCGCCCCCGGAAGATTCGCCCCCGACATTTCGCCCCCCGGAAGTTTCGCCCCCGTCGATCCAGCTTCTAGTCTTAGTTACATTTTCATCATAGATCCCGCTTCTAGTCTTCTAGTTACATTTTCATCGCTAATCCAGCTTCTAGTCGTAGTTACATTTTCATCATAGATCCCGGAGGCGAAACTTCCGGGGGGCGAATCTTCCCGGGGGCGAAATGTCAGGGGCGAATCTTCCGGGGGCGATTCTTCCGGGGGCGAAATTTCCGTATCCCCATTTTAATTGGCCAAAATGAGAAACTGCTGTCTACCTTGTGATGATTATGCTTGGATGCCATGGAAGATTCCCACCAGCCGTTGCCATTATATTCAACTCTTCATTTGGAAGTCCCGCCCTGTATGTGCTCGATCTGCTCAGTCACTTGTGTCATTTGTGCTCAACTTAAAACTTAACTTTTTCTCATTGCTTATCCACCATAAGCTGTCTATCTGTGTCTCAACAGATTGATCTTCTGAGTGTTAACCTGATTTATTAGACACCGACGTCTTAGAAGTTACACATTAATTATCTCGTCATGTATGAAAATTTAAATATTCATTAACATGACCTTGCTCCACTCCTTGATTACTATTTAGATTACAATAACAGCTACAATAATTATTTTGATAACGTTTAATTTGATTATAGTTACGAATACAATTAAGATTACTGGGTCAAACCCACAATTTGCACCACTCCATTTCAGCCCTTTGTTGTAGCCCTTCGCCTAAGTAATCCTTGTGAATGCATAATGGAACGTGAACTTTCATCTCATAGCTTTGACAGACTTCATAAGGACTACTGGTATTAGATATGAGAAAGATTTCGATACCATTCGATTCATATCTGGTTGACTTTACAAGAATGACCAACAATTTTGACTATGATGGGCAAGAGTAAAGCAAGAGAAAAGAAAAACCTAGAGAAGATTATGCAATTGTTCAATACCTTTGGTTTTATATATACATTCACAGTCTTCCTTACCTTGATGGTAAATTTGGCCGATCCAATACCTTTATCGCTGGTGAGAGACAAGCATCAAAATGCAAGATGAATGTGCCATCCACTCACGAATAGATCGAAATTCGATTGCGACTAGATGCCAAATGATTCTCCAAACTGAGGAATTCGTTAGTAACACCAGTTCGACATTGTCACTATCAACTGCAGAGATGAATGTCTTTGTCTGGCTAAATTTAAACCGTTACGTCACTATACTTAAGTAAAAGTCAACAAGAGTCATAAAAGTCGAGCTATTAAGAGCAATTCATCGCTGAGATGCCATGTGATTTCACTCTAAAGGCTTACAACATGAGAAGTTCCTTTTTGGCAAATATTGAAGTCTCCAAGTCTCCTACACTCATAATAAGTTTGCTAATTAGTATTTCAATGCTTCAAAAGAGAAACCCATATGACCTCATTAAGCTTAAACCGTACCCGTTGTAGTGACATCGGTAAGACAGCTAAGTATTCCTAATGCCTCTTAAGTACTGAGAGCGGCACACAGCGAATGACTTTGTTTGGTTAGGCCACGGGCTTACAGTCCGGTAGGCAGACGGGCAGTTTTCTCAAAGCAGGGAAGCGCCCAACAAGTCTCGCTTGAATGCTTGACGCCAAATTTGCATTCGTTGGCTGTGATTTGATATGCAGAAGACGAGAGGGCACGGCTTCGCGAGCCACGTCATTTGCAGTTTGATTTGGCCTTTGTGCCCTGCGTTAAACGAAGACTGATAAGTAGGTAGCAACTAACAATGACCGATGGGCCTAATGGTTTGTTGGTGTTTCAACGAGGGTCACCACTGAGATCATGAGAAACATTTACTTGACCTCATAGAGTGGCCTACACTCTGGATGGACACAAATTGTTACTGTCGCTTAGAGACGGTTAGGATGTGGATGAGTGGAGGGAGGTCGGTTTTATGAATCACTACTTCCGTGTATGACCATTCTAATTCAATTGTCAGTTGAAACACCGCACACCAGTAGCCTATATACACTTACCTGTTAGCACGGTGAACACTGAACATAATAGTATAGCTATACATGAAGGGTATAGACTATTAATAATACAAGGTATGTAGCGTAGCCTAATAGGTAAGGTATTTCTAACGTTTTCGTTATAATTGTCCTAGTCGTCGTTACCGATAAATCATTACTATCACTATCATTGGCAACGATATCTGATCGTCATTACTGCTGCTACTATCGTTATCAATTTCGTTATCATTACGATTATCATATTTCATTGTCACAAGCACCAAAATCGTTTTCACTGTTGCAGCGCTATGCAGTTGCCTTGGCCCGAAGTAAAGTAAACATTTCCGTGTGTGCGTGATTTCGCACGATGAGACGAAGCATAGTATTGTTAGAGGTATCCGATTTTTGAAGACGTTTCATATCGCGTGCAAATGGCAGCGTCTGAACTGAAAGCGTATCATTCGCACATAAGAACTATTGTCAAGTGGGGTATTATCATATTTCATTGTATTGAACTTTAACAAAGGAAGCTTTGCAGCTGACTTAGATCTGCTTTAAAATGTTTCTGCACTGCAGTCGCATTTTCTCACCAGATGTCTGCACTTACGGACCTCTGGCGAGGGTCTCTAACGCCAAGCTAATAATGCGTTTGTGATGTGCTGAGTCGTTCAGCGCACGTTCCCATTGGACTTCATAATTAGACCTGCAATAAAAATCTGATCTATTTGCGCTCTTGACTGAATGCGAATATGATGGTTCCGTAAAGCCTCATTGCATTAAGCATTTATCTGTGTTCGACTTTATAATGAAAGGTATGAGACACATTAGACTGTAGCCCTTTCGTCACGATGTAGACACATATAAGCCAAAAATTGGACTGCATTCCTACATCTGCTCTGCAGAACATAGTGTGTATGTTTCAAAAACAAATATAATGCTTGTATTTAAGAATTAACAATTGATGCTACCGCCTGTACAACTGTGTTACATTATATTCCAGGGTTGTGAGTTCATTCGGAAATATGCTAAACTTAAATATGCTACATTGTATTCGGGCGACTTTGACCATTATTATCCCTTTTGAATTAGCCATTTGACACCTGTTGATGTAAACACGATTCTCTAAATTTTGTAATCTCCCTTTGACACCTACACCTGTTGATGTAAACCCAATTGTATATTTTGTACGCTGTTCGTGATCAATAAAGAGATCAACCAATTAATCAATCAGTCAAAAACCATTTGAAAACATGTAATTAAACTCTGAACGCAGAGTAATGCGCAGAAGAAGCCTCTGAAGCAAGACAAACTGTCAAATTTCATTGCTTACCACGACTATATTTCAAAGATTTTAGTGATTAATATGGTTTGACAGTGGGATCTGACCCGATGGTCATTGAAAAATAAGTAGATTTGAGGCTATAATTAATTCGCTAATGAGCAATCTGTTTCTACAATCGAGTCAACTAGGCTAAATGAAAGCAATTAAAGTTATTTTACATTTAATTGAATATGCTAATCATCTGGGATTTTTGTTGTAGGCCTACTTTATTCTATCGTAGACTTAGTAACATCCAAGCCCACCATTGTCGACGTATTTCAACATCTTAATTATCGTCGTTTCACAATGTAGCCTAGTCCCTCTGCCGACACACTCCAATTCCGATTGCCATTACCTTACAAGGTAGCCCCAAGGCATTGCCCGTGGTAGTGCAGCACGGTCAAGCAGCGGCCTCAAAGAGACTAAATTAACGTCTGTGACGTTATGGCCCAGTTAGCTATATGGGTAAGAGCGCATGCTGGGTCCCATACTCCTCTGTGTTATAGGGCAGGCGGATCGCGGTTCGCTTCCCGAAGGTGGCTAATTTAAGAGGTTTAAATCTTGGGCTAGCACGGTCCGTACATGGGGACCTTAAAAGGCGTGGCACCGATTCAAATAGGCAGCTGTGGTGAAGGATTGGTGATTGACGGCATTCACAGTTCCTAAGGCTACGCATTGTTTATTCCGAATGAACTCATGACCTTGTATGAAATCTCATTATTGTACCTGACGCCTGAATAGCGTTCGTTTTTCGGGCGTTGTCGCTATCTTGTACAAGATTTCGCTTTCCAGTTCTGGACATTACGTAAGTTCATCAATGTCATTCAAGTCTGTACTTAAGACTTCTATGTTTCGACTTGAAAACCAACCGTAACCTGTCATCTACTTTTCCTGGATACTGACCGGTCTACTCGATCGTTCTTTTTTTTATCGTGTCCGTGGTCGTTTCTCTTTAGGTGGTGCTATATAAATTTATCATTGTAATTACAATGACGATTGTGAACGTGACGGATTTCTTACGTTAAAAGGCGGATCTATGCACTAGTGCAACACGATCCCAAAAAGTCAATAGGTCCAGTGATTATATGATGTCACCGATGTTTTATGCGAACATACACGAAAGAATGTACACAGAGAGACTTTGAGTTGTCTAACATATCATATATTTTATATCATTTTTATAGTGAAGATATTCCACGGCCTAGTAATCAGGATGTTTGGTTACTCCGAGCGAGGGCTTTTATCAGCCAGCCAACGCCTACTAACCACAACTTCTGAAAGTAATAAAATTTTATATCTATAATATTAGCACATATTATGTTAAAGATGTGTATAGCGCTCTTTTAGATTATAGGCCCATTTGACCTGTTATTGTACACGAAGTCGCGATCAAAATAGAGCAGTCTTCACATCAACCGTACAGGTGCAAATCCTCACATTAGTACAAATTGCAGAAACACCGCGCACGAGCTTTAGAAACGTAGTACCTGATACATACCCCGTCAGCACACCCACACGGAACCCATATAAGACGACCTATATAACATGTGGGACCCTATAGAGCCAATATGGGTCGCACCTAATGCATGCTGTCAGAGTCGTGACCAACTGCACTACTATTGTCGAGCATACACCGAAAGCTTCGATTTTGACGTCAAGTTCGAACTACACATCGCTTCATATTCATTAAAACATAACTTTCTGCTTTCATCTGAGTACTTCACATACCTTATACCTTGTTCTTTCTTCGCACGTTGGATCTCCAGAGTTTGAATATGATGTAGTGTATTTTGTAAATGGAGATCTTCGCAGTGTAGTAGTGCAACACTAGAGCTACTAACGGAGATTAGTTTAATCACCGGTGTGAAATCAAATCAAATCCGCGAGAGTTGGTTTGTTTGGTTATGTTCAGTTCCAGGTTGGAATCAGGGTTAGGATGAAAGCCAGGGAAGATTTCATTAAGTTTAGTCCACTTCATCAGGACGCATTGGACTTTATGCCACTTCTGAGTCTTTAACTCGTGTCCAATAAATTGCAAGACCTGCAGGTCTCTTCTAAGCTCAATATATAAGCCTAATACATGCCGGACACCTATAGTCTGGATAATAGCTCATTTATAATATATACAACACACTTTCAGGCTTAATAATAACTAATAACCTACAACTGGAGTAATAACTTACTGCTGAGAAAATAATAGGCCTACTCAAACTTTTTGGAACATTAATAAATTCAATAATGCTTCGAGGATGACATGCCCTTCAAAACCATTATCTAGTCATCTTCGTAGCGTGGAGTGCAAACCAATTGCGGCAGAAATATTGAGAAGCAATTTAGAGCAGATTCGAAGGACTATGTATGAATGCATATACATATCAGTCATATATAGACCTATTGGTGTTTATGTGTAGGCCATAAATAACATTTTTGAGACTTAAAGAACTGGATGCGTCACGATAATTTATATAAGGTATTCTTGAATGCTGAGTCGAATCGTGCTGAGCCGATTGCATGTACGCGGGTACAGAATCGTTTCTCCAGAATGATGGGCTAATTTATGGGAAAGTATGGCGTGCTGAGTTGATTTTTAGGAAACCAAACGCCTGCAGAGTGACAAATTAGACTTGCAAATACCAAGGATAGGACCCACCAGAACTTAACACTCTGCACATACCCACACACTTACACCACGGGTGTTGTATTTACTCCTCCTGTGCGTCATCGCATTGAGTTCTACTGGAGTCACGCCGCCTTCATCTGAAGTGTCTAGCAATTTTGTCGTATTCGTGATGAATTCAAGCATTTTAAAACAGTAATAAATTACTAAGCAAAGGTTATCAACCAAGAATAAATGAAAGAATATGCACAATAACGCAGACACAACACATTGATGAAGATATTGTGTTGTATGCGTCTCCTTGATCAAGATATTGTGTTGTATGCGTCTCCTTGATGAAGATACTGTGTTGTATGTGTCTCATTGATGAAGATACTGTGTTGTATGTGTCTCCTTGATGAAGATATTGTGTTGTATGTGTCTCCTTGATGAAGATATTGTGTTGTATGTGTCTCCTTGATGAAGATATTGTGTTGTATGCGTCTCCTTGATGAAGATACTGTGTTGTATGCGTGTCCTCTGTACAGAGATCTTATATAGCGTCGGCATACAGAGGACACGCATACAACACAGTATCTTCATCAAGGAGACGCATACAACACAATATCTTCATCAAGGAGACACATACAACACAATATCTTCATCAAGGAGACACATACAACAAAATATCTTCATCAAGGAGACGTATACAACACAGTATCTTCATCAAAGAGACGCAAACAATACAATATCTTCATCAACGACTTACTGTGACTTCATAACAGGGTCGGATCTTTCTTGGTATTGAAACGAAATGCAAGAAAAAGAACAATGACCGTAAATACTTGAATATTGTTAGAGCGCGTTGCTCTTTCAATAA
>OY744603.1:12566632-12601632 GCA_963556255.1 Allolobophora icterica | reverse complement strand
GGCTACGACAAATTCTTAACAATTCCAGTGGTATCATAAGTGGACATTTTGCTGGTGAGCTGTTGATAGCGCGGCAGGTTCGCTGTTTGTTTGAAGTTAACGGATAACGGTTTGGTTACTTGTCAGTAATGAGTCGTGCAGCGTGGATATAGAAAGTAGATGAAAACAAAAAAGAGAAAGTAATTACTAACGAAGAGAACTGTCCTGGACTTGGAGCTAAACGAACTTACTTCTTGTCAGAAAGTAGTGTGATGTCGCGAACAATTGATAAACATGTAAATGAAATAATATAAAATTGAGAAAAGGCTACTAGAAAATATGTGCTATTAGAGAGTGGAATAATATGGAAATTAATAAATAAATAGGAAGCTAGCTGACTGAGAAAACTGGCTGGGCCTTTGAGTTACACGGAAGGGCCGAGTGGCAAGTTGTACCACTCTGTGCCCGTCGCCTTCTACGCAGAGTGGTTCTACCTCAACGACACATCGTCGGCTGGGTGTGGCCACGAGTGCTCTGACGATATTTCGTTTGGAGTTTCCGAGGAAAAGGATCAAGCCTCGCCTCACATCGTTTCAACAGTTCTGGAAATGACTCTGATACTCGTCACGGTCATTGGCAATGCATTAGTTCTTCTAAACGTCGCCGTGAAGCGTAACGTGAACGGACTGCATACGTGGTTTCTCGTTACGTTTTCGTTGGGTGATTTTCTCGTTGGCACCTTCGTGCTACCGTTGATGCTAGCCAACTCTCTTGCGGGGTATTGGTACCTTGGAAGGTTTCTCTGTCACGTCTGGGTATCCGCGGATGCAGTACTGTGCACGTTATCGAGTTTCGTCTTGTGTCTAGCAGTACTTGATCGCCACGTATCCCTCGTCAAAGGTTCTACGTATTTACGGTACCGTACGATAAAATGCACCGCCTTAATAACATCGGTTGTCTGGGTTCTATCGTTAGTGATCAGTTCTCTGGAGTACTTCCAGAGACAGCTGACAGTGTCTGAATATTCACCGTGCGTTCAAAGCGAGTACGCCGTCTACCTCAGTGCTGGATTGTTCTACTCTCTGCTCAGTGCTACGATTGTTACCTACCTTTGCATTTTCCTCGCAATCAGAGCTGAAGTTAAAAGGAAATGGAAAGCATTATTGAATGTTAATTATACAGGGATAGTTCGAAGTCGTTTCAAAGTACGACGTAAGCTGGACTGCGATGAAGGATTGCTTGAAGTTAGTGAAGCGAACACAGGCAGCGAGAAAGAAGATTTGATAGCATCGAGTGAGGAATGCGTAATGAAGCAGAATAAAGTTGTAAAACGCTCTTCATCGGATTACGCCAACACAGACCTAGTACTACAAGAGTTCAACACAAGTCAACTGAAACAAGTCGTTGAAATTGAATCGGAAGAAGACGATGCTGCTGACTTGCGAAACATAAACGTTGAATCAGACAACGAAGAAGTCACATCGCGGGGATATTCAACAGACGTAAATAAACGTTGGTTCCTGTCGCAATATGATATGCATTCACATCACACGCAAGCTGTTCAGTTGTCGGAATTAAAAACACGGTCGTGTCCGGAACTCAAAATGAACTGTCGAGGTTCGCTACAGGAAAACCCCACGCACAATCTTGGCTCAAATGACGGCTCGGCTGGATCTATGAGAGCGCCTTGGTCAAGAGAAACCAGGCGACCAGATGCGATATCAAGCATAGAGTTTCACTGGAATACACACTTCGAGAAAGTTCGACTGCGTGAACGGCGTAGCGTTGTCATTCTGGGAGTAATTCTGGCCGCTTTCGTCGCTTGTAGGGTACCGTATTTATCAGCGCATCTGCTCGTCGCCCGGACTGGAATAAAGTTAACTGAAGTACTTTGGACGACCCTCTTCTGGATCGGCCATGCCAATTCAGCTCTCAACCCGCTCATATATGCTATCTTTCACAGATGTTTTCGACGCGTTTAGCCTAACTACAGAGGTTAATAATAGTAGCTACCAAAAATACTTATGCAACATTATTCAACGCCTAAATGTCCGAGTTAATATAATAACACTGTACAGGCGATAAATACAGACAAAGTCGGGGAGGCATTGACTGTTACGATTAAGTTTAAAGTCGAAAATAAAATCCGTTCGGTAGACAGCTAGATCATGTAAGATGTCGGGTTTTTAGTATAGAAATGCTATCACTTAAAATTCTGAAACTGTCTACATTAATGTCTAACACGATCTCTATTTTAATATGTAACTCTTGTTTCTGCATGTTATTTTGACATTTTATGAAAATTACCGTCTCTGCGTTGTCACGCGATATTATTGCCACCATAGTAAGTAAGTAAGTATATTCTTTATTGAGAAGCACTAGCAAACGCACAGCGCTATACATGGTAAGTATATTAGTACAATAAAACAATATAACCAGCTATATAAAGAGAGAAGCTACTGCGAATCAAGTGAGACATAAGGAGGATAGAAGAAAGGAGGAATAAGGTAACCAGATCCTGGGAGAGCATAGTTAATTGTATAGCATCCTAGTAGTAAGTTAATACGATATTCATCCTACGGTTAGACCCACTTAATGATACGTTAAAGTGTACGTCTATGGTCCGTGACGTTCATTCTATTCCTCCTAATGCGTTTGCATTATTATTAGCGAACACAATTTTCATTATTGTAACAACTTAGAATTTCATTACTGCATTCCAAGCGTAAGATTTCATTCATCTGAGTATGACTACATTACGGCTGCATATGATAAAAACAATAAATGTGAAAAATGCAATAGATGGGCCTATAATTTACACTTTTTTATGAATTATTGTTACAGTTGTTATTGCATTCTTCTTACTTTTCTTACTACCTTTTTCCAACAACTACATTAAATGTAAAATAATTTTTATTCTAAATATTCAAAATAAATTTACTATTAATATATACAATAACTTGTTCGTTAGACTTGAACAGGTAATAATACTAATGTTTATCATAGTGCCTTTAAGCCAAAATTTCTGAGATTTGACTTCATCAACATGTATTCTGGATGCTACTTTATTAATAATAATAATTTGCGACATTATTAATTTTCAACTATTAGGCCTACTTTATAATTTTCCTAGTTTTAAGATGACTATGAGCAACAATACACGTATCAAACGTCATAAATTAACTCCAGGTACTCGTAAAATCAGTGACCGATCTAGTATGTCAAGTCAAGGATGTGATGTTTTCTGTTGTGAGGAAGAGCAATGTCTTAGGACAGCGTCGAGAGGCAGCCATAGGTATGAAGTATGGCCTACTAGCTACTTCAGTTTTCTTAGTTTCGAAATATAAGGGCGAGTTTAACAATCAAGCACACTAACCGCAAGACTATTACTCACACCAAGATAATTATGACCATCAGCTAAACGTTTATCGACCGTTGACATCTAGCAAACACGAATGCACGCAGGAGCATCCTACATGCATCAGAAAGTATAAAACCTGGTAAGGGAACCTACTGGCGTTTGTCACTGAAAGAATTACAACGATAACACATTCGTACAATGTTGATATTTGTGCTGACTATCCTTCTCTTCGGAACACTGCAAGGCGCCGAACATAATGATACGGATTCACTGGAGAAAATCAAGTGGGATATTGAAACTCTGAACGAACTGTTCGCCCGTTGGTTAGCAGAAGATAATAAAAGGTCACCTGGACATAATGGTTTGTAGCCCAGTGTTCATGTTTCTAGCGTTATAAACTATTCCAGTCTGAAGATTTACTTAGTATCCTGGAGTTCGTAACAATAATTATTTTCATATGTAGGCATCAGAACTATTAAGCTACAACCTTTCATAAGCCTGGCATTTTTGTGTTGCTCATATGCGAGAAAGAAAGCTATTGAAATGTCATGTATACTTGTGAAGCTTAAACTTGTTTGAAACCGGATTCTGTGTGGGAAAGAGAACCAGCTGAAGCTTTTCGGACTATTGGTAATGTGTTGATATCTTTGAACTTTGTTGTTGTTTTCAGTTAATGGTTGAAATCTATTACAAATACGTGTGTTATCACATCAGGGACGTGTGAGAGAGCTATATTGCTGCTATATAAATTAAGGACAATCCAAACTAGTTATAATTTATATTATATATTAGGCTTAATGTAGACCAATGCAATGCAGAATAAGGTATAAGATGACCGATTAACCCATAAGCCAGGAGTTTGGAGGAATAAGCACAAAGGATCCAGAGATTGGATGACCCACAGTCGGAAAGTAGACTTCAGAAGGAGCAAACAGGGACGAAGGCTGACAAGGACGTAGAGACAGACTGACAGAGGACCGAAGGGAAATACAGACAAGCACACACACTTAGACAGAGACGGAGATATGCGGAGACACATGGAAGAAGGTAACCAAGCATCCCAATCCAAGACGGACATGTTCTAAGTTCGGCAGCTGCTAGAAGCTGAAGCAGATGCAGTTTGCTAGAGGGAGCTGTGCCGATGGGAAGCCAGTAGCACAGCACAGGTATAGGTTAGGATTCACTAGCATGAGGTGATCGCCAGATATAACTTTTAAGGACATGGAAATCTATATCAACGCTTGGGATAGGCTGTATGGTAGAGTGAGCTAGCACCCATAGCCTATAGAACGTCAGACTGGAGGGTGGAGGGAGTGACCAGGGAGGATGGGAGATAGCCGTGCCCGGAGAGAGGAGAGATTACGAGAAGGGTTCTGCAGTTGGGATCGAGCAGTTCTTCTCGCGCTTGGACATTCGCGAAAGAGTGTAGGCTACACGTTGAAGTGGTTGTCTTGAAGACAATGAGAATAAACGAGAAAAGGAACACTCGTGTCCAGTGTGGTTGGAAGTTATGTCAGTCACAATAAGACGACAATGCACTATCCGATAGATGTATGAGATATATCAGTGAAGTCTTCTAGAGAAAGGAGCTTAAGAGTGTAGCAATGCAAGATATATCAAGGGCATATATGACCGACCAACTGATATGCATTCCACAGTCTAGTATAGGTTCTTACTCGCATTTAGGGGGCAGTTGATCGGGAATATGTAACTATCCTCACTCCTTGGAGGTGAGTGGAGCCTTCGACACTGCTAACCTCGCCATTCTCTTAGAGTGCCTTCAAACTTCTTTCTTTGTGTGGGTTGTCATCTATCATACTGTAACTGCATTGTCTCTTTATCCATTGTTGGGTTCATCCCTCGGGCCAGGCTGATTTTTGGTCTCACTCTGTCTTCCTCAGTTCTTAAGACATTGTGCTGATGAAACTCGGCAAATTATCCATGTTTACAGGTTATCTACTCAATGGAGAAAATGCTTTATACAACTGTCTCCGGCCGAATTTTCTAGGGGGAAGATTTTGTAAAGAGGAGCAAAATGACTTTTTTAGCATAAAATAGCTGACCTACCCAAATAATTAAGTGTTTTTTAGCATTTAAAATTGTGTTGGGACTGTTGGAATAATCATAAAAATCAAAGATTTTATTTTTTTAAATATTTTCAGAATCCAGGGGCCAAATCCCTCCTTGCCCATGGGAGGAACTGTATCAGTCACCTATGCAACAGAGCATTCAATTTAATATCTTCATGTTCATGCGAAAATGTCTTGCAGATTCTGCCACATCTTCTCGCAAAGAGCTATGTACCTCCATCCATCCATCAGTGGCCACAGATACTTCTGTTCTGTTACGCAAGCTGACCCAGTTGTCCCAGCAGGCCTGCACTTCCACAGTGTAGCGTTGAATGTTCGCTGTGGTCTTATTGCAATAGGATGTTTAGCATCCTAAGGCATAAACTCCAAGTAGTCTTATTGCAATAGGATATTTAGCATCCTAAGGCATGAACTCCAAGTCATAACCTTTACCTTCATTCGTAAGTGCTTAAAAATCGTGCTTTTGTGTTATGAGGTCGGTAGCGCCTCTTATGAACTTACCATAAATTTCCGCTACGTGAAATTGCAATTACAAAATAATGCCGTTTCAATTACAAAGATTGACTAAGTTACTGATCAGTAAATATTGACTATATAAACTGATTCCCTTACTTACTAGTGTCTGTGTCTACAAACGTAATTTAAAAATTGATGGCTAGATTTTTAATTGTTTTCATCCAGTTTCAATTAAGCCAATATTTCAGTGATTTGCAGAGAGCAGACATTGTTTGACATTTCCTCTATCCAGTAACTTGTTTATAGCCTTCAGTCTTCAAGCTATTACAGATTGCAAGCTGTTGCAGTGTGTCATTATGCTTTGAAATTGCATTTCTTGACGTTGCAGCTTCTTTGCCTATTCTTCGTGTATATTGTGACTTGATATACACTCACTATTAGTTACGTGTCAGAAGTAATATTGCTTGATGATCTACTGGTAGTTGGAACCAGAATTCATCATTTAAACCTTTACTTATAGCACAATGGTTCAGTATCTTAGGTCACACATGTTGTTAACGATTTGTACTATTTACATAATGTGCTACACACACACACACACACACACACACACACACACACACACACACACACACACACACACACACACACACACACACACACATATATATATATACACATACATACATATACACACATATATATACACACATATTATTATTATTTATATATATGGCCCCTGGATTCTGAAAATATAAAAAGAATATATATACACACATACAATTATTATTTATATATTATTAGCCAGATATATATTCTATTAATGTAATGTAGGGGAGACCTGGGTTGGTTGCAACAAATTTCATATTTGTTGTGATATTTTTTATATTTTTGGAACAACCTAAAACCAGTTTAGCCCATATATATCCTTTATATCTCGGCACCAAAACAAGCTATGGCGACAGTCTCTGTGACAAAACATGTGCCCACAATAGCCAATTGAACAGAAGGCTTCAAAGTGTTGCAACCAACCCCGGGCCGGGGTTGGTTGCAACGACCCTGGGGATGGTTGCAACAGTATTGAAAGTAGTCTAATTATTCAACTCAAGCTGTTTACTGAGGCCTGCCTACATCTAAGAATGTAATAAACTGAACAAATTAATAATATATCCGAAACCCTGCTTGTATAGTCGACGGCGTTATGAAGTTTGGGAGGGCTTGAGATACAATTCTTGGTAAATCAAAAATTGTCATGTTAATCTCAGGATGATTTTTCATCCAGGTAACACCCACAATATTGAAATATTTCTTGAAGGGCCCGTAGACATTGCGGTCAAGTGGGGGCTGAAGTTTGCGAGAACAGGGTGGTGGAAACGTTAGTATCACCACACCGTTCTGTTTGCAGAGATCTATAGCTTCGATGCTAATGTGTGGCTGTCCATCAGCAAAAAGGACTGAATGATCTAAATTTTGTTTAACATGTTTGTTAAAATGTCTCATTAAGATGTGCGACTGCGATACAGCCACTTATTAAATGTTCTCTGAAGCTAAAGCGGAAAACAAACATTGGAGGTGCAGAATTCCCACATGCATTCACTGCTAACCCTTACTCCAAAGTCAGCAACTCCCCACTTTCAGCGATGTCAACGCTTCAGCCTGCTTTAGGCCCCTGCGAGAGATAATTTATGAAGGCGTTGCAAAAATTGGTTACTCTGGTTTCATCGAGATTGCAAATATCACTTGCTTGGAAAGCAGGACGATCAATGACTGCACATAGTTTGTCAAAGAACGAGTATACGGTTGTTGCGTTGAAACTAGTTGCTCTTGCCATACTCGAGGCTTCTGGTCTCTGTATTGATAAAAACGATTCACAGAATAAATCCCGAAAGCCAATCTTCACCAGCAGCACACTTAGCAGACCACTGAGGGAGAAAGTTCACACTGAATTTAGTAGCACATTGGTAAGCAAGTTCATGTGCTAACTTAGACGATAACCCATATTACATTTCCCCAACCATCACCAAATATTTAGCAATTAATTGTTCTTGTTGGTCTGAAAATATTTTTCTGTTTGGTTTATATTCTGAATTCGGCATTGCCACATTGGCCAAACGAGCAGATTTAAGTTAATGTTGAATAATGAACGTTTTGACTTTTTCAAGACTGTCTAAGACAAGTTGTTTCTTTACTAGCAGAACCGCGATCACTTTTTCGTTTATGATTTCTCATAGTCACACATAGTAATTAGGTTTGCAAAACACAATGATTAGGTGATTAAAACACGTCCATGGTTAAAATAATTCAATTAGTACCAATTTGTGCAATGCATATAATATTAGGATATAATGTGCCATAATTGTGACGAGTATATGAACACGGTTTATCGAAACAAATGCATGGGGTTGGTTGCAACATGTTGCAACCAACCCCAATGAAAATGTTGCAACCAACCCCGAGGCACTGCAGAGACATTGCTATGGAAAATTTTGTCGACAGCGTTGTTTTTAAATAAAATGGCTAAATGCATTTTGAAGCCCAATTCCTTGTCCCAATTATGACAACAAACCACATTAAATTAATCCAAAACATTCAGCTACATTACGAAAGAAAACGAAGCCCTGAAACTTACTTTGATTTCGAAAAAAAAACTTTTAATTTTTTTATGTAGCCATTATCAACTACCTACAAACATATTAGGTCACATTGACCTAAAAGCTATTCTGTACATGTGAGGCGAGTTAATTTCACGCTGCTATTATACAGCGCTTAACTAGCGAGGGTGTTGCAACCAACCCCTGTTGCAACCAGCCCCGGTCTCCCCTATATATCTAAAGGTCTCAAGTTGCTGTTGCGCTATTTTCTGGAGGAGCATATAATCACCCTAATCACTATCAAATACTTTAATGATATACTCATTATATTATTCTATCTCCTTCTCTAGTCATATCTCTTCTCTTGTCATATCTCCAACCGTTCTCACCTGATTCATGCATATTTGTGGCCTCCACCACATTCGACCCAATGACTTAAAATCCCTAAGCGCATCCAGTTCTAAGTTCTATGGCTAACGTACAATTCCCTACCACACTCCCAGCCATCAAGCCAACCCCTTCTATGATATCATTCTCATAACTCACTCTCTCTGTTCCCAGTCACTACTCAGTGAACTCACCCTATGTTCTCCAACAGATCCATATCCCACACTACACCTTAGACTCGGGAACGAACTTCCATCTGAATTCCGCATATTCTCAGTTCCTTCACCAGCAATGCCACTCCCCGATCAGGATCCTCTGTCTATAACCATGCAGGCTTTCTGTTCTAAATTGAAGTCAGTCTCAACTCTTTACGAATTCCTGCCCTAATCCACCAGATCCTGAAACTTCCAAGTTTTATCATCCTCAACGAAACCTCCTTAGCTGCCGCTCTGCCTCTTGTCTCTGGTCTTTCTGACAACCGGACTTGAACCTCCACTCGACATCGATCTCTTGACAACCCCTCTGATATGACGGAGCCCTGGTGAATAAGCTGGTGCCCTGCGCTTAGCTTTAGAGTAGAAATTGGATATTACGATTACGTTTACGCTTGTGATCGTGGCATTCTAGAGTTGCAAGATTTAATTAAATAAATAATGAAAAACAGACTTTTCAACTGTGAAGTATTTAATTACCTTGAATACAGTTTACGTATTGTTTCTTAGAGGTTCCAAAAATTCCCTTTTTGCATTAGTAATGAGAATTTTTCTATTGCAGCCGACTGTTCATGGAAGAAAACTAACGATTCGGTGATAACTGCTGGAACTCTTATTCCTGGTGCCAAAACAATTGAAGCGTGCCAGGATGCCTGCGAGAGAACCAAATACTGTCTGTATTTCGATTGGGTTCCTTGCTTTCAGTTATGCTATCTACCAGTTCAACCTCCGGCTCAACGATACGAACTCACCTGTACTGGTATCGTAATATTACTATTCTAAGGAGTGCATCGTTCTATAAGTGCATAGTATATTATGCATGTATTAATTTACTGTACCCTACCATTAGCCTGGCTTGCTTTATCTTACCTTATCTCATGTTTTGTTACCTTTCATTACCTTGCTGCACCTTACTACACTTTACCTAATCTTACGGTACTGTCTGTCTGTACCCTATCCACGCGTTATTTCTGGTACCATAAACTTCCTATGTCTTGCGTTACCGTATTATTTTAAGCCATTTCTTGACTCGTAGTATCATACAGTCTGTAATACCAGTTCTATCTTAATTGTATATCACGGACATGAACTCGAAAGAGAAGGGTGACGTTGCAAGTCTTGACAAAGGATTTAAATGAGCATAGAAAGTTGGAAGTTGAGTGTTTTGTGGTAGATGATTCCTACTACGAGGAGTAGGCCTACATTACTGTAGCTCGGTCTTGCGTTGTCTATTGTAATAGAATTAACTAAAGTTTTATGTCTACGTTTATGTTCCTGTAGAAAGTCGTAACCTAAAGATTTTGCTTACAGCGTTTACAATATGAAAGCTTTCTAAAGGTCTCCTCTACTCAGGAGAGAGTATTCGTCCCAGCACGTTATTCTTAGACACTTTGGCATGAGCTTATAAATAATTGTTCTAAGGTCAAATCACCAACAGCCTGCTTACTTATATGGATCATACTTTGCGCATTCGTCCATTCAGAAGCGATTATGTTAGGGCTATGGTCATTATTGAGACAATAATTATGTGTTGATTTAGAAGAATCATACTCCTTGAAGTGGACTAAATATTACTTCCGGCATGTTTTAATGATGATTGAGTATTTGTTTCTCTTTAACTTTGTAAATAAGCCTATCCAATAATTTGACAGCTAAACGTTGTTTTTTATTTCCAACATGATCTGCTGGATTTTGTTATTTTAGATCTCACGACAGCTAAACAACCACGTGAGTAGTATCAAGAACACCTACTCTAATATTAGGACTTGCTTATCGCAATTATATGGCATCACAGTATTTTAGCATGCCTGCCTAACCTATTCATGCAGAAGCCACCTACTTACGCCGTTTAAAGATCTTGGAATTCCAGGAACTGTCTAAAGTAGCCTACATAGCTACCAGTTCGCATTTGAAATAGTTTAGACAACAATTACCCTCACAAAAGAAAACTTCTGCTTGCATTTAACTGATGAATTATATGAATTGTCTGCACGTGATAATGACGTATTGAATTGCAAATTTATAACTAAAGTAATTAGTCATTGACACAACTATTCCAGACAGTTTCTTTCTTTGGGACTCTACGAAAGTAGTATGATCACTAGGCATGTAGCACATGTACAATAGAGTGCTACATGTTCTGCATCAGTTGTCACCTCCAGAGAAAACTGTCGTGTACTCACTGCGCCACAGGGCACGCAATAGAATATTCCCTAATGCTGACTCTTTAGCTCGTAAAACCTTTGTCATTCGAATGTTATATGCTTACATTAATTTTTTGAACTATGTAGGCTACACCAAAATGCGGTTAGCAGTTGGTTTTTGAATAAAGGATATGCTTACTTACTTTTTCAAAAAGAATAACAGTCATACTTTGCATCCCAATGCGATGTAATTTTCGTAATTCAAAACTAAATTAGTGCAAATTTTCCTTATGTAATTAAAACGCTAGCTAATGAGAACACTAGTGCAGATCCATAAACGAAATCCATATGGTAATTTTATTGCATCATTTTGACGCCTGACGGACTTTTCATTGAACAGAAGATACCTTATACAGTTGAACTCCGATTTATATCAATTAGGCCTACTGTGAATAAGATTTTGAGAGACTTTGCATTTAAAATGGCTAATCTAATAATGTAATAATGGTCACTTTTAAAGCGCAAACTCCGGCTGATATCGTCGACCTAACAACATGTAAGTATAAATTCTCTCATTCATAAAATACAGAACAGTAATATGCAGCGCAATACAACTTAACATAATACAATATAATGCAATGCAATGATTATCATATTGTGCAATGGGAAATATATTTAGAGTGCTACATGGTAACGGTTTGGTTTAGACGCTCTCCCAGCAACGCGTAGTATCGGGTTCTAGCAGTTGGTTTTTGAATAAAGGATATGCTGTGAATAAGATTTTATGATCTATGTAGGCTACTCGGATAGCTTACTCTGTAACTGGGCAATTCCTTAACGCATTTATTGTATTATTTTAACGCCTCATTGAGTTTTCCTTTTGCAAGTTTAATTGCAATAAATATCAATTACTAAGAATGACGTTCTGAAAAACATTGCAATTAATAACATCCTTTATGGCTAACCTAGTTATTATATTATGCTTTTTTACAGCGCCACCGTCGACTGAACCCGACGAGCCGACAACACGTAAGTTTAAACACTCTCACTCATGCAATATAACACAGTGCAGTATTTATAGAGCGCGATACAACGCATTAGGCCCCTACAGTACAATATAACGCAACGCAATGCTTTACCGTATTATATATTGTGGCCACAATGATTCATGTGGTAGCCGTTTATTTTACGCTCTCGCCTTGCAACCCTTCCTGATGCAGAACTAATTTCGCGCATTTGTGTTTCTTAAAAGTTTTAAACCTTTGAGAAATTTCTTAATCCCCCGGTTAACTTCTGAATTCTAAATACATACTGGCATCATATTTTGTTGTTTAAGCCGAAACAACGACTCCATTACCATGTGAGTAAAACAATTTAATTGGCAGCATTTTTGGGTCACCTTGCCTTTCGCCAGCTTTAGCATTAGCTTAACTAACTTAGCAGAGCGTAATTTAACTTTCGCTTTCTTGACTTTTCTTTCAACTTTTAAATTCTATGTATACACAGTATGCTCTCTATAGTTATTATATGACAGAGTTGTGTTATTAATTACATTATGGAGGTAGTTGTTGATGCTTGAAATTTTTTAATAGAACATTAGTCAGTAGTCACTGCTGTCTGGCACTAGTCAGTCTTACTAATATTTTGTGTTATTTTAGCCGAAACAACAAGTCTACTATCATGTGAGTGAAGCAGTTTCACTCAGAGCATTTTGCTTCGTTGTAACTTCTGTTAACTTTAACATAAACATTACTTAAACCTAGCCGAGCGTGATAAAACGTTCGTTTTCTTGTCTTTACTTTCATCTTTTACATTCAATATAAGACTGCATAGTTATTAAATTACACAATCACGTTATTAATTCCATAATAAAGGTAGGTCCTGATATATAATTTTTCAGTGTAACAATAGCAAATAGATCTATATACTTAACTTTACGCAAGTAAGACTGTTTATTATTTATACAGATATGATTATCTAAGGCAGTGGTTTATTTCAATATGAAGCTCTATGAAAATTTCCCAGTATACCATCGCTAAAACAGACTACCTTACGAAAGCAAGCAACGAAACACACCGTGAAACGTATAAACAAAATCTAATCATGAATTCTACTGCAGTATTTTGACGCCCCATAGTTCGCCGAAAAGACAATTTATAAACATTCAAAAACGATAAATATCAATAATAGAGAATAAGATTTTCAGAAACCTTGCATTTAGTTAAATTCAAAATGGCTAATCTAATAATGTAATAATGTGCTTTTTAAAGCGCAAACACCGGCTGAAATCGTCGACCTCAGTATAAATTCTGTCTTTCATTAATGCAAAGCGATGTTATGTCAAATTATGCAATACAAATATAGTGTGCTACATGGTTATGGCGTTCGCCTAGCAACGCGGAGTGTGCGCTTCTAACCTACCATAAGACGGATAGCCTACTGTGTAACCTGGGTAATTCTTCCACGCAAGTATTGCATTATTTTGACCTCTCATTGAGTTTTCCTTGAGCAGATACCTTTTTCAAGTTGAATAACAATGCATGTCAATTACTGAGAAAGACGTTTTGGAAAACTTTGCATTTAATTAAATTCAATATGGTTAACCCTTATAGGGTAACCGTTTTTTGGTTACAGTTTTCGGTAACCGGGGGGTAAAAAATTACCCCCAATTTATTTTCGTCAAATCTAGGGAAATGTTTAACCAATTTTGGTCATGTTTAATTTATCTGATAGACAAGGACAATAGACAACATTATTGAATGTAATGAGTAAGAAATCTTGAATTAAAATGACGACTCGTTCCAATATGGCGGTCTAAAGCGAAAGTAGTAATAAGTTGTGAGTCAATGCTACCATGCTACCAGTTTCAGATACTAATCACTGAAGCCAAATGCTGTGTCGTAGTGTTGATTGAAATAACTAACTGCAAGCAATAACGTAAGCGGCTGTGCAGTGCTGTAATAGTCAGTAACTAATGACGTCTACAAAATTTCACTTGACAAAACTGACAAACTAGAAACATTCAGTGACAAGTACACCCGTAATAGTTTTACTACAGTTTCAGTGGGCATCTTATGCATTCGTATGATATACGTTTTTGTCCATGCTTTCCGCATACAGAGTGATTACATTTGGTACAGCGGTGTTCGACTTTGTGATCAATCTGTCGAGGGCAACTCTGGCAGCGACCTCTTTTCTTAGTAGCGGTTGGAACTGGATCAACCGCTGGCTCAACTCCAATTGCTAACAGTGCTCGAGAGACTGATGGCTGATGACATTATGTCCGCCGTTACGGAACGGTGCGTGATAAGCGGTCTGATTAGCTCATGACCAACTTCCAGCAGGAACACACGGCGCGTGTCCAAACGTACTGAAGTTGCAGAACGTAATACAACAAACTACACTGAAGAAAACTGTGACATGAAAAACCTTTAGAAATTTTCACCTATTTCTTTCGATAGTTTTATGTAAAAGTACGTAAACTACAATAATATAATCCAACAGGAAATGGAAATCACACAGCAAAGAATGACTAATTCATATGCAAAAATACAACAACCACATATCTCCAACAATTCAGTTCTATCAACTACTATGTTTACAAATACATAGTGCAGAAATGATTTATCCAGTGCCGGAATATAAAACCTTATTCTTCATAGTAGTCTGCCGCTAGGTGGCAGCGCAATGTGGCACAGCTGAAAACGACATTGTGAAGAAAAAACATATCTAGGAAAAGTCACAAAAGCAAAAGTCTTTTTGTTTTATTCAAAAGAAGCGTACGAAAAAAGTAGACTGGGGGTTATTTTTTACCCCCCGGTTACCGTATAAGGGTTAACATAACTAGGCCTATGTTCTTGTTTACAGCGCCGTCACCGCCTGAAACCGACCAGCCGACAACACGTAAGTTTAGGCACTCTCAATCATGCATGTCCAATACAATACCGCGCAATACAATGCAGTACAGTAATATATAATGCAATGCAATGCTATACCGCATTGTGCATATATAATAGTGAGTCACGTGGTAGCCGATTATCTTACGATCTCGCATTGCACCGCGGAGTGTGACGGTTCCAGCCTCTCCGAACACAGCTATTCTTTCACGCATTTGTGTTTCTTATAAATTTTTAACCTTTGAGAAATGTATTTAATTCTAAATGCATTTTAACATTCTTACCAAAATTTTGTTTTATTTTAGTCGAAGCAACAAGTCTACTATCATGTGAGTGAAGCAATTTCATTCAGAGCAATTTGCTTCACTGTAACTTCTGTTAACTTTAACATTAACTTTACTTAAACTTAGCAAAGCGTGATATAACTTTCCTTTTCTTTTCTTTTCTTTCATCTTTTACTTTCAATGTAATACTGCATAGTTATTAAATTAAACAATCACGTTATTAATTGCATAATAGAGGTAAGTATTGATAGATAATGTTTCAATGTAACAATACCAAATAGACTTATGTACTTAATTTTACGCCTCTAAGAATGTTGATTATTTATACAGATATGCTTATTTGAAGCAGTGGTTTGTTTCAATATGAAGCTCTTCGAACATTATTTTCCCAGTACAACATCGCTAAAACAGACTACCTTACGAAAGGAAGCAGCGAAAACACTCCATTAAACTTATAAACAAAATCTAATCATGAATTCTACTGCAGTATTTGGTCGCCCCATAGTTCGTCGAAAAGACAATCTATAAACGTTCAAAAACAATTAACATCAATTATAGAGAATGAGATTTTGAGAAACCTTGCATTTAGCTAAATTCAAAATGGCTAACCTGATAATGTATTAATGTGTTTGTTTTAAAGCGCAAACACCGGCTGATATCGTCGACCTAACAACATGTAAGTATAAATTCTCTCTTTCATAAAATACAGTACAGTAGTATACAGCACAATACAACTTAATAGAATACAATATAATGTAGTGCAATGTTATATCATATTATGCATTGCGAATATACTGCTTTACATTTTATCTGTTTGGTTTAGGCGCTCGCCTAGCAACGCGGAGTGTGCCGTTCTAACCTGGCGTAAGACGGAAACTGTGTAACCTGAACAATTCTTTGACGCATATTTTGCATTATTATGACGCCTCGTGGAGTTTTCCTTGAAGAGATAACTTATACAAGTTGAATTACAATAAATATCAATTACTAAGAATGACGTTCTGAAAACCTGGCACCTAAATAAATCCAATATGGCTAACCTAGTTATATGCTTTGTTAAAGCGCCGCCATCGTCTGAACCCGACGAGCCGACAACACGTAAGTTTAAGCTCTCTCAGTCATACAATATAGTACAATGCAGTATTTATGTAGCGCAATACAATGCACTACAGTACAATACAATTCTATACCATATTATATGTTGTGCATATAATGACTTACGTGTTAGCCGTTTAATTTACACTCTCGCCTTGCAATGTGGAGTGTAAGGGTTCCAACCTTCCCGTAGGCAGATATTCTTGAACGTATTTATGCTTCTTGAAAATTAAAAACCTTTGAGAAGTTTTTTAATTCTAAATGCTTCAATTTAAGAATGTTATGCAGTTACTTTAACATTCTTACTAATATTTTGTGTTATTTTAGTCGAAACAACAAGTCTACTGTCATGTGAGTGAAGCAATTTCATTCAGAGCATTTTGCTTCGTTGTAACTTCTGTTAACTTTAATATTAACTTTACTTTAACTTAGCAGAGCGTGATATAACTTTCGTTTTCTTGTCTTTACTTTCAACTTTTACATTCAATGTAGGACTGCATAGTTATTAAATTACAAAATCACGTTATTAATTGCATAATAAAGGTGTGTTGATATTTTATTTTTTCAGTGTAATAGTAGCAAATGGGCAATATTTATACAATATATACTTAAAAACAAAAAGCAGTAAGACTGCTTATTATTTATGCGGATACCATTACCTAAGGGGGTGGTATATTAGAATGTGAAGCTATTAGAAAATTTCCCAGTAGAACATCGTTAAAATAGACTACCTTACGAAAGTAAGGAGTGATGACACTCCACTTAAACGCATGAACAGATTCTCATCATGAATTATATTGCAATATTTTGACGTCCCATTGTTCTTCGAAAAGACGACTTATAAACGTTCAATTACGATTAATATGAATTGCTTTGAATAAGATTTTGAGAAACCTTGCATTTAGCTGAATTGCTAACCTGATAATGTATTAATGTGTTTTTATAGTGGAAACACCGGCTGAAATCGTCGACCTACATGTAACAACACGTCAGTATGCATTCTCTCTTTCATAAAATACACTACAGAACAGTATTATACAGCGCAATGCAACTGAATAGCATACAATATAATGCAATGTTCTATCATATTATGCAATGCGAATATAGTGTGTTATGTGGTAGCCGTTTGGTATAGACGCTCGCCTAGCAACGCGTAGTATCGGGTTTTAACCTCCCGTAAGACGGATAGCCTACTCTGTAACCTGGGCAATTCTCTAATGCATTTATAGCACTATTTTGACGCCTCATTGAGTTTTCCTTTTAATTGAAATAAATAGGCCTATCAATTCCTAAGAATGACGTTCTGAAAAACATTGCAATTAATTAAATCCTATATGGCTAACCTAGTTTTATGCTTTTTTGAAGCACCGCCATCGTTTGAACCCGACGAGCCGACAACACGTAAGTTTAAACACTCTCAATCAAGCAACATAGTAGAGTGCAGTAGTTAATTTTTTTATACAGCGCAATACAACGCAGTACAGTACAATATAATACAATGCAATTCTAGATCATATTATAAATTTTGCATACAGTGAGTCACGTCGTAGCCGTTTATTTTACGATCTCGCATTGCAACGCGGAGTGCGAAGTTTCCAGCCTCCCCGAACACAGGTATTCTTTCACGCATTTGTTCTTTTTTAAACTTGAATCCTCTGGTAAATTTCTGATTTCTAAATACATGCACTGCTAATCATATTTTGTTGTTTTAGCCGAAACAACGATTCCATTACCATGTGAGTGAAACAATTTATTTGGTAGCATATTTTGGTCTCGTTGCCTTTCGTTAGCTTTAACATCAGCTTAACTTTAACCTAGCAGAGCATAATTTAACTTTTACTTTCTTGACTTTTTTTTCAACTTTTAAAATTCTATGTATACAGTATGCTTTTTATAGTTACTATATTACATAGTTGTGTTATTAATTACGTTCAGTGCTCGAAATGGACCGGAATTGCCACTTCGAACATTAAAGCAAACATTCCGGATTTTTGTCGTGAAATGAAGTGTGACACTTCATTTCACGAGTAATTAAATATAGCACACCAAGCAAATGGATACATTGTACAGACAAATATATTTTAGAAACTGAAGAAACTTAAAACATATGTTATTTTATTGTAGTGCAGGACTGTAGGTATTAGGATAAATATGTTTTCATCATAAAAATTATTTTCATCTACTTTAAACTTTAAGTTTAACCGTAAAGATAATTTCGCAATATTTAGTTTGAATAAAATTAATATTGTCTCATTTTCTGAGGCAAATAAATCTGCAAAATTTAGCCCGTGATTGGCATACGGCCCCTAAGCTGCCCTTAAAATCTTACGGCGGCCCTCTGTTAAAAGAAGTTGCCCATGTTCGAAGTGGCAATTCAAAGTTCATTGGAAAGATTGTCATCTGTTAGTTTGCATCAGTTTTTGCATTTTGTTAGTTTACGGATCCGGCCCGCGGGCCGTATGTTGCCCACCCTTGTGCTAGACATTTGGTGTACACTCTCGCCTTGCAACGTAAAGTGTGCGGGTTCCAGCCTCGCGTAAAATGGGTACTCTGTACCCAGAACAATTCCTTCACGCATTTACGTTAATTAAAATTTGAATCATCTCGGAAATATTTTGTGTTATTTTAGCCGAAACAACAAGTCTCCTACCAAGTGAGTGATGCAATTTAATTCGTGGCATTTTACTTCACCGTACCTTTCGATAACTTTAATATTAAGTTTCCTTTCGCTTAGGGGAGAGTAATTTAGCCCCCGCTTTCTTGCTTTTATTTCAACTTTTGATTTGAGTATTTAGCTGCATGGTTATTAGATTAATTACACAATCACGTCACTAATCACATAATATTGGTAACTCTAGACACTATATTTCTAATGTAACAATAGCTAGTCAACGTACGTTATCCGTTAACCCCAATTTCTACAGCACAACTCAAATGCTAAGCGCAGGGCACCAGATTACCAACGAAGAACATTTCTTCTAAACCCCATAATAATTTAGTCACTTTGCGGCGTTCATTATTCCAAAACACACTAGGGCGTTACAGTTGAGCATGAGAAAACCCGAATGCAACTGTGCTGTACTGTTAGAATGGGAAACTATAATTATTATACATGCTGCAAATGGAGCTGCATTATTTTCGTCGAGTTGCTAAAAATCGTTACTTATAACATCATATAAATTGTACATTATGTCATTCATATCGCATCTAATCCTATTACCAGCACAAAACATTACGCTCTGGTGGCCTATTTTAACCGGTCTGGCAGATGACACCTTTTTGGTATGACAGCATATCGGGCCAAGATGCCCTCCATCGTTGCCTCATCGATAGGAACCAGGATTTTGACAATTTAATATCAGGTTGATTGACTACTAACATCTCGCTTATGTCCGAGATGAATCCCAGCTACGGAAGCTGATATCATCTTAAAGCAATTAAGTAAGAGTTAATAAATGTAATAACATTAGGCTGCTGCTAAACGTTGGGATATGTTTATTGAAGCCACAACTTGGACTGTGTTACCAACGCAGACAGCAATTCCAGGTAAATTCATAATAGTAATATTATCAAAGAAATTTATATGGAGCTTGTTTGTAACACTTAGCACTTTAACCACGAGTGTGTACTAAAAGCGACTGGGAAACTAATGCAACCCGTCGTTTAAGTATTATGAGGCGTTAAATAGGCGGACATCAGTCTGAATAAAACACTTTTAAAATTATCTCCACTTCCGTTAATCTTAAAGCAGAGTGATCAATCAAAAGTAGAAAGGTTGGAGAAAGTTGAAGCATGACAAGAAAAAAGACTGCATGATCTAAACATGTAGAAAGAAGAACTAATAGTCCATTGTATTTCAAAACAACACACTCCAAAATATTTCGGTACTCAAATTGAAACACAATACAGTAGACTATAATACAAAGCGATACAATATTATAAACAGTCTTAAAGTCTAACTCAAAGTCTAAAGCTGAGGAAAAGTCGACAAATAACATGTCAGAGTATTTATAGTCAAGTTTTGGTCTGTGTGTTGGTTTGCGCCGAGGCATTTATTAAAACTATTAGCTTTGAAACCGTTTACTGTCTTTTGTTTCAGTCTGTCCGGTTAAACAGGACTTGACGTTTATCGTTGACGGATCTGGAAGCATTTGCATCTCACAACCGTGTCCCAACTGGGATTTCACTCGCCAGTTCATTCATAACCTCGTCGACTCGATGGCTATTGGTCCGAACGACACAAGAGTGGCTGTCATCATCTTCTCATCTCTCTCTACTATCCAGTGGAACTTAGCAGCGTAATCACATTTACTTATGGGTCTTCATATAATATAGGCTCCTCAGAACATACAATTAACACTGCATGCATGCGATAGCACACCTTCTTACATTTATAAATGCAAATTGATCTAAAATGCAAGTCATTATGTCCGTGACTCATGTTGCTTCACAGTTCAGTAACCGTGTTTCAAAAGCATCGTCAATCGCATCAATAGTACAGTTACTTCCAGGGGCGTCTACCACCCCCCGCAAGTCATTGGAGCAACTTCCCCTCCCTCCATTCCTCTTCCCCTTCCTCTTCCTCCCCCTCCCCGCTAATGACGGCACACACAATGACAGATTCCACCATATTTCCAGGATGGAGCATTTGCTCCAAGGTTTCTATGGTGTAGACGCCCCTGATTACACCTACTTTTCTCCTAAGAAGCCAATTGATACTGATCTGTGTGACTTTAACTTTCGTTTCAGACACACAACCAAGGCATCTCTGTTGAACGCAATCGACAACCTTCCATATCCCGACGGATCTACGATCATCGTCCCTGCCCTTGACCTTCTGACATCCACCGTCTACACAACCGCTGAAGGTGACCGACCAGACGTTCCAGATACGTGCATCATCATCACGGATGGCCAACCGGATGAGGCGATGTATGACCTCACAGACGCCATCAGTAGAGTTCACGACCGGAAAATTAGAACTTTGGTTGTCGGAGTTACAGCAAACATCAACAAGGAAACTCTCGAACTCCTATCTTCACCGCCGCGAAAGGTGAGTAAATGATCTGTAATCAAATGGTTTTGTTTATGATCAGGTATCTATGTTTTTGCTAAATCGAAATTATTATTAATTAAATTTGTAACGCTTGCACGGTCACACCGAAATGTGAATCTGAGGCGTGTTTCATACTTCTAACGTTAATAACGTTGCTGGTTTTGTTTATGATATATAGGTGACTATGTTTGTGCTAAAGTGTTCATACTTGTAACAAACATTGATAACGTTTGTTGTTTTGTTTATGATTAGGTGACTATGTTTGTGTTCAAATGTTCATACTTGTAACAAACTATTGTAGACGTAGGTGGATGGATTAACATGCTGGCGGATAATCTAATTGTAGCTGAGGAATTGCACATTTTCCATTACAATGGCTGTTAGTCCACTGGACTAAATAATGTCTTTTTGTAACTTTACACATGACAAGGAAGCTCGCTGATACTAAGCTTTATATTCTTTCGGTAGACACAAATAAACATAATATCATAAGACCGAACGACCCTCGACTTGTTTTGCTGACAGTACAAGATTACGATTACGATTCATTTCGTTGAAACAGGAGAACGTGACTTTCTTTATGGCTCGGGACTACAGCTCCGTTGATTCCATCCGATATCAACTGCGAAATACCACATGCAGCCCAGTTCTATTAGGACCAGGTTTGTCTCATACATACGACATAGGTCTGCTTTATGTTAAAGCGCTAAGGTATTGCTTAGACATATTTTTTAAATTAGCAAGGAAAGAGATAAGTAGATACGTACGCATGCATTTAAGTATTCTTTTTATGTCTCTTAAATTACGTTACGCTACTATAGAAGTCTTCAGATAAGAATGGATTTGAACACTTGAATTTTCATATTTTGTTATCTGTAGGCCCTACGATATAAAACGAAAAGAAAATTTAGCATATACATTAATTTTTGCAATATCAATTAATGTAATATTAGGCCTATTTAGTTGTAAACCACTCAGAATTGAAAATAATAGCGCATGAAAGCACATAAGCGGTTTACGGAGGAAAGTACTTCAGGGTCATTGTTTTATTTTGAATTAATTGTATGATTATATAATATGAATGTTGAGCTTTATAGGTGTAACGTTTAATTTGTAAATCGCAAATGACAAAACGCATTCAATTCCAGGAAAACTTTTTGATAGACTGCGCTATAGGCTATTTCATTCACCAATAAATCCAAAACTGTTCTTGGCGAATGAGTTTTCTCGATTGCTGGACCTGGCTTTCTTCTAAATCTCTCCCTGTGTCTGTCCGTTCTGCTCATTCGCTTGTGTTATTTCGTTCTCCACATAAGAATAATCTGCTTCAAATTGTTTATCCTCTATAGGCTTACTGACTGATCTTCTGGATATTGTGCTGATAATGGTCTGGTTTTGATTAACCCTTGGTTGATGCTTTGTGCATTAGACACCGACGCAAAAGAACTTAATTACAATTACAATTTTACGTAACATTACAATTTGCTATTTTACATTATATTTGCAATTCAGTACATTTCCGAAACTTCTTGTTCCTCGAAAAGAAGCTTAATAAACGTTCAATTACAATTAATATCAATTACTGTGAATAAGGTTTTGAGAAACATTACATTTAGCTAAATTCAAAATGGCTAACCTGATAATGTATTAATGTGTTTGTTTTAAAGCGCAAACACCGGCTGATATCGTCGACCTATCAACATGTAAGTATAAATTCTCTCTTTCATAAAATACAGTACAGTATTGCACAGCGCAATGCACTTAATAGAATTCAATATAATGCAATGCAATGTTATATCATATTATGCAATGCGAATATAGGCCTAGTGGTTTCATGGTAGCAGCATGGTTTAGGCGCTCGCCTAGCAACGCAGTTTGCGGTTCTGTCCTTTATAACAGAAATTGTGTTATCTGGACAATTCTTTCACCCATTTATTGCACTATTTTGACGCCTCATGGAGTTTTATTTGAAGAGATACCTTTTACAAGTTGAATTACAATAAATATCAATTACTAAGAACGACGTTTTGAAAAATTTCGCACTTAATTAAATTCAATATGGCTAACTAAGTTATATGCTTTTTTACAGTGCCACCATCGTCTGAACCCGACGAGTCGACAACACGTAAGTTTAAGCACTCTCAATCATGCACAATAGTACAGTATTTATAAAGGGCAATACAACGGAGTACAGTACAATATAATGCAATGCAATGTTATACCGTAGGCCTATATTATAAATTGCGCATGCAGTGAGTCACAATATTTATGGTAGCAGTTTATTTTACGATCTCGCCTTCCAACGCGGAGTGTGAAGGTTCTAGCTTCCCCGAGCACCAATATTCTCTCATGTATTTGTGTTTTTTTATTTTTATTATAATCCCCCAGTAGAGTTCCGAATTTTAAATACATGCATTGCTAATCATAGTTTGTTGTTTTAGCCCAGTGTCTCGCAAACTTTTTAAACTCCCGGCACACTCAGCAGAGCAAATTTTTGTCGCGGCACACCAATTAAAATTTATTAAAATTACAAAACCAACAGCAATAATTTCAGTTTGTCATACTTCAAGCTTGTCATTTTAGTCAACTAATAGCGAAACTAAAGCAGATTTTTAATTTAATCATCACTGATGCGATGAATGAACTTGTTTATGAGAACATATATTAACTGAAGACGCGGTTCGATATCCGACAAGCAGATACGCATTTCATCATCCAGCATCTGTAGTCGCTCTGGTTTTTTCGATTTCATTTCTGTTAGAACAGAAAATCCAACTTCGCAGAGATACGAAGATCCAAACGGCAGCAAACACCTGATTGCTTTCGTGCTCAAGTCTGGATATTGGCTTAGAATTGAGATCTAAAATACTGATAACCCCTGATCAGCAAAAGAGCCTCTGTGAACCAGATCGTTCTTAGATCGATGAGACTCTCTTCTTCAGCCATCGTCAGACCGGTACATTCGTCATTTACGAATGGATTGATGGCCCATTCATACTCTTGTTTCCAGTGAAGGAGAGTAATTTGCGCATGCTAAAGCGACATTTTCCAGCGTCTTCCTAATTTTTACCATTATTATGCTCTTGCTGGTATCTCCGTAATAATGACGCCGAGAGGAGGGTAAACATAAATAACTAACTATTCTTTAAAATGAAAACATTAAAAAGCCGAAAATTGTATTTAAGAAATAATTTCTTATAAAGTCAATTAAAGATACTAGCGAATTTTAGGTTTCTCTCGCGGCACACCTGAAATCTCGCACGGCACACTAGTGTGCCGCGGCACACAGTTTGCGATACACTGTTTTAGCCGAAACAACGAGTCCATTAACGTGTGAGTGAAACAATTCAAATAGTAGCCTACCATGTTTGGTCACCTTGCCTTTCGTTAGCTTTAACATCAGCTTAACTTTAACTTAGCAGAGCGTAATTTATCTTTCGCTTCCTTGTATTTTCTCTCAACTTTTAAACTCTATGTAGACAACCAAAACCCCTATAGTAGTTATATGTTATTTTTACGTTATTAATTATATTATTGATGCAATTGTTGATGTTTTTGTATTTTTCAATAGAAAAGTAGTCGCTGTTGTCTGGCACGAGTCAATCTGTTCATTTGCTTTACAATATATCGTTATTTGAAATAACTAGTCTGCTTGAATTTGTTAGCTCTCGGAAATTGCTCAGTAGTAAGGCCTACATTGTTAAAACAGGCTGCCTTACGAAAGCAAAGCAATGATGATACTCCACCTAGCGTATAAACGAAATCTAATCACAAATGTTACTGCATTAATTTTCATGCCCCACAGAGTTTTCTCGTCGATACACGCCTTATAAACTTAAAACGTTTCAATTACGATATTAATTTTATCAATAATTATTACAGAGAAGAAAGGTTTGACAAACCTTGCATTTTGATTAATGTTCTGTTTTCAACCGCCAACTTCTTACAAAACCGACAACCCAAGAACACGTGATATCAAACTCTCTTAGTCACAGAAAACAGTCTTCTTCTGGCTCTCTGTCTCAGGCAGGTTCAAATGTCCGAGGTCGCCACTCCTCTCGAATTTGTGCTTCTTCTTTAATTCTGCTGTATCCCTCTGTTATCATCCAATCCAGCAATACAGTGCAATGCAGCAATTATAGGCACAAAGCACAATACAAGGCAATGGAATACAACATAATGCAATGCGATGCTGTATCGTATTATTCAATGCTAATAATTTTATAGTGTGTCACACGGTAGACATTTGGATTACGCTCTCGAGTGTGCAAGTTCCAGCCTTGCGTAGGACGGGTACTGTCGGAAATTTCGGAATTTTTAATTTATTGTAACATTGTTAGTAATGGTTTGTGTTATTTAGCTGAAACAACAAGTTCGCTACCAAGTGAGTAAAACACTTTAATTCGTGGTATTTTGCTTCACCGTATCTTTAAATAACTTTAACATTAAATTTACTTTCACTTAGCAGAGAGTAATATTAATCCTTCGCTTTTTTGCCTTTTCTGTCAACTTTTGATTTGAATGTATGACTGAATAGTTATTAAATTACATAATCATCTTACTAATTACATAATATAGGAAACGCTTGGTATTTTAATGTAAAAATAATAAATATGTACCTTACTTCGTACAAATCGTAAACTCCAATTGGTATAGCGCAACTCTTTGGTAAATGCAGGGTACCAGATTATTAACGAGCACTATTACAAAAAGCACTGTACAAAAGTTTGTGTATGTGAGCATTTCCATTACGCATTTGTGTATCTGGAATGCTTGAATCCTATTATTTAAACATATAGGGTGACTCGATAGGTCGAGAACGATTTTGAATGCAGACAAATATATGTTATACACAATATAATATGGAAAGTTGTATACTGGAGGATAGGTTGTTCAAATGAGAATGTTACGCAAAAAAATTAGATCACTAGCTCGCTTATTAAAAGTTTAGCGCCAATATCCGTGACGTCATCAAATTCGTGCCAAGCAAACGTCCAGTTAGGCCGAAAACAATATTGTACGACCATCATTGTTAATCCACACATAATTAATTAATTACTACAAATTATCATTTAGTATTTAATAATGTTTCCTTTACTCTTTATTACAGCCTCAAGTCAATTAGGCATCGAGCCGATTAGATTTTTCAGAGTTGTCAGAGGTATCGATGTCCATGCCTTACGAAGCCGACGTTTTAAGGTGTTCAATGTCTCTTCCATTTCAGCGTCGTCCGCATAAAACGCCTTATTGTCTCTTTGCTTCCAGCAAGGCGTTTGTGTTTTAACCGACGTTCTAATTTTCGCAAACTCTGTCCTCGCCGATATTTAGACTGTTTGATAAGTTTTTGAGCGGCAGCAGTCAGCTCGGACTTACCACCACCGTGATATCGACTCCGCAGCGTCTCGTTTGGACTCTGCTTGTAGCGTTTGGCCCACGTGCTAATCCACGATTTAGAACGACCCAATTTCTTTCCTATGACACTGTAACTGTACTTTTCTTAGAAAATAATGTAATAGCTTGAGCCCTAATTTGCGATTCATTTAAGGCCGCCATTGCCTAATCGGCGTATTCACTAGTCAATGATAACGCTGCTTGTTTACGTTTGCTTGGCACGAATTTGATGACGTCACGGATATTGGCGCTAAACTTTTAATAAGTGAGCTAGTGATCTAATTTTTTTGCGTAACATTCTCATTTGAACAACCTATCCTCCAGTATACAACTTTCCATATTATATTGTGTATAACATATATTTGTCTGCATTCAAAATCGTTCTCGACCTATCGAGTCACCCTATATTTTAACATTGTTAATAATATTTCAAGCTTTGCAACCTAAAGGAATGGACTGAAGCATATAGAATAGCAGCATTTTGCTTCATCGTATCTTACTTTAACTTTAGAAAGTCTCAACATAGCTTACTGTAACTTTCGTTTTTTTAGCTTTGCTTTGAAGTTGTAATGTGACGTTATAGTAATTAGATTACACAGTCACGTGTTTAATTGCATAATAAAAGCAACTCCTAATATTTTATTTTTAAATCTAACAGTAGTGAATTAGCCTAGGCATTTGAGGGTGGGTAGCCTGTCCTTTCCCTCGCCGTCTCATCTTCCCACCGACAAGGTACTTTTATAGCTGATTTGGCTAGGAGGTGCAGGTGGAGCAGGAATCTGGAACCAAGTTTCTGCCCTGACGGGGATCCGAACCTTCAACCTCCCGGTTGAAAGCCCAGCACGCTAACCGCTACACAATCGAGCACCACCGATAATTATGTCTGCTGCAAATGGAGCTGTATTATTTTCGACGATATCTACAGCGTTGCTGAAACATTGTTACATAGAAATTGTTCATTATACCCTTCACATAGCATTTCATCTTTTTACCAGCAGAAAACATTACGCTCGGGTATTTCAACCGGTGTGGTAGATGGCACAGCTTGGTGTAAAAACATATCGGACCAAGATGCCCTACATCGTTGCCTCATCGATAGGCATCAAGATTTGGACATTTTAATGACTGCTAACATATCGACTATAAGTCCGACATGAATCCCAGCTACGGAAGCTGATAGCATCTTAATGAAATAAAGTAAAAATTAATATAAGGGGCCGTCCACATATTACGTACGCAATGAGGGGGTCGGGGGGTCGGATTTTGGCGATTTTGCGTACGGGTGCGAACGGGGGGAGGGGGGGTACAAATGTGTACGTACGCAAAATAAATTTCTAATTGTGACGTCCACATGAGCCTATTTATAACTCTGTATTGTCCTATAGTCGTTCGATGGCATTTTATTACATTATATAACAGCCATGTGCAGTTATTCTGTGCTGTGAACGAGATACCTATAATTTGTCTATATTGGCCCTCACTCATCCTTCAATCTGGACTAAAGTGCAGACAGTAGAGGCACTTTCTGCAGCTGGTCTTGGGGGGGGGGGGTGAGCGTCAAGTGTACGTACACAGGGGGGGGGGTGTGGAAGAAAGTACGCTTGCGAACAGGGGGGAGGGGGTCCAATTTTCCCGGATTTTTGCGTACGTAATATATGGATGGCCCCTAAACCAATGTGACTTAAATAAATTACGCTGCTGCTAAACGTTGGGATATGTTTATTGAAGCCACAACTTGGACTGTGTTACCAACGCAGACAGCAATTCCAGGTAAATTCATAATAGTAATATTATCAAAGAAATTTATATGGAGCCTGTTTGTAATACTTAAAACTTTAACGACGAGGGTGTACTAAAAGCGATTGGGAAACTAATGCAGCTCGTCGTTTAAGTGCTAAGAGGCGTTAAATAGGCGGATATCAGTCGGAATAAAACATCTTTAAAATTATCTCCACTTCCGTTAATCTTAAAGCAGAGTGATTGGTCAAAAGTAGAAAGGTTGGAGAAGGTTGAAGCATGACAAGAAAAAAAGAGTTGTGATCTAAACATGTATAAAGAATTATTGGTCCATTTTAGTAGGCATACAATACAGCACATTGCAAAATAAATAGGTACACAAATTGAAACACAATAATACATAATACAAAAAGATGTTTTAAAGTCTAACTGAAAGTCTAAAGCTGAGGAAAAGTCGACAAATAACATGTCAGAGTATTTATAGTCAAGTTTTGGTCTGTGTGTTGGTTTGCGCCGAGGCATTTATTAAAACTATTAGCTGAAAAACCGTTTACTGTCTTTCTTTTCAGTCTGTCCGGTTAAGCAGGACTTGACGTTTATCGTTGATGGATCTGGAAGCATATGCATCTCACAACCGTGTCCTAACTGGGATTTCACTCGCCAGTTCATTCATAACCTCGTCGACTCGATGGCCATTGGTCCAAACGACACAAGAGTGGCTGTCATCATCTTCTCATCTCTCTCTACTATCCAGTGGAACTTAGCAGCGTAATCACATTTGCTTGTCGGTCTCCATGTATAGGCTCCTCAGAACATACAATTAACACTGCATGTATGCGATAGCACACCTTCTTAAATTTGTAATCCCAAATTCATCTAGAATGCAAGATTCATGTTGCTTCACAGTTCAGCAACGGTGTTTCGAAAGCATTGCCAATCGTATCAATAGTACAATTACACCTAGGGGGGTCTATCCCCTTTAAGTCTTTGGAGCAACTTCCCCTCCCTCCATTCCTCTTCCCCTTCCTCTTCCTCCCCCTCCCCGCTAATGACGGCACACACAATGACAGATTCCACCCTATTTCCAGGATGGAGCATTTGCTCCAAGGTTTCTATGGTGTAGACGCCCCTGATTACACCTACTTTTCTCCTAAGAAGCCAATACTGATCTGTGTGACTTTTACTTTCGTTTCAGACACACAACCAAGGCATCTCTGTTGAACGCAATCGACAACCTTCCATATCCCGACGGATCTACGATCATCGTCCCTGCCCTTGACCTTCTGACATCCACCGTCTACACAACCGCTGAAGGTGACCGACCAGACGTTCCAGATACGTGCATCATCATCACGGATGGTCAACCGGATGAGCCGATGTATGACCTCACAGACGCCATCAGTAGAGTTCACGACCGGAAAATTAGAACTTTGGTTGTCGGAGTTACAGCAAACATCAACAAGGAAACTCTCGAACTCCTATCTTCACCGCCGCGAAAGGTGACTATATGATCTGGGATCAAGTGGTTTTGTTTATGATCAGGTGTCCGTTTTTACTAAATTGACATTATTATTAATTAAATTTGTAGCGCGTGCACGGTCACACCGAAATGTGAATCTGAGGCATAGTTCATACTTGTAACGTTAAAAACGTTGCTGGTTTGTTTATGAATAGGTGACTATGTTTGTGCTAAGGTGTTCATATTTGTAACAAACATTGATAACGTTTGTTGTTTTGTTTATGATTAGATGACTATGTTTGTGCTAAAGTGTTCATACTTGTAACAAACTATTGTTAACGTTGGTGGGTTTGTCAATGATTTTGTTTGTGCTAAAGTTTTCGTACTTGCAACAAACTGTTGATAGCGTAGGTGGATGGATAAACCGCCGGCGGATAATTTTATGTCAGCTGAGGAATTGCACATCTCCCTCGACAATGGCTTTTAGTCCACTGAACTAAATAATGTATTTTTGTTACTTTACACATGACAAGGAAGCTCGCTGATACTAAGCTTTATATTCTTTCGGTAGACACAAATAAACATAATATCATAAGACCGAACGACCCTCGACTTGTTTTGCTGATATTTCAAGATTACGATTACGATTCATTTCGTTGAAACAGGAGAACGTGACTTTCTTTATGGCTCGGGACTACAGCTCCGTTGATTCCATCCGATATCAACTGCGAAATACCACATGCAGCCCAGCTCTATTAGGACCAGGTTTGTCTCATACATACGACATAGGTCTACTTAATGTTAAAGCGCCAATGTAGCCTATTGCTTGGACATATTTTTTAAATTATCAAGGAAAGAGATAAGTAGATACGTATGCATGCATTTGTGTATTCTTTTTTATGTCTCTTAAATTACGTGACGCTAGTATAGAAGTTTTCAGATAAGAATGGATCTGAACACTTGAATTTTCATATTTTATTATCCGTTCGATATAAAACGAAAAGAAAATTTAGCAACAACAGGAATTTTAGCAATATCAATTAATGTAATATTAGGCCAATTTAGTTGTAAGCCATTCGGAATTGAAAATAATAGCGCCTGAAAGCACAGAAGCGGCTTACGGAGGAAATTACTTCAGGGTCTTTGTTTAATTTTGAATTAATTGTATGATTATATAATATGAATGTTGAGCTTTATAGGCGCAACGTTTAATTTGTAAATCGCAAATGGCAAAGGCATTCAATTCCAGGAATTTTTTTGGACAGACCAAGCTATATTTTATACGCCAATAAATCCAAACTGTTCCTGGCGAACGAGTTTTTTCGATTGCTGGACCTGGCTTTTTTGGAAATCTCTCCCTGTGTCTGTCCGTTCTGCTCAGTGCTCGAAATGGACCGGAACGCACCGGAACGCCGTTCCGGTTCGTCAGCGTTCCGTTCCGGTTGGTCAAATGAATTATTGTGGAAAATACTATGAAATTAACGTGAATGCTCCCATATCTTTGACTAGCGTTCCGTTTCGTAAAATTTTCCATTTCGAGCACTGGTTCTGCTCATTGGCTCGGGGTCATTTCGTTCTCCACATAAGAATGATCTGCTTCAAATTGTTCATCCGCTATGGGCTTACTGCCTCATCTTCTGGATATTGTTCTGATAGTAGTCTGTTTTTGGTGAGCCCTCGGTCAATGCCTTGTGCATTAGACACCGGCGCAGTAGAACTTAATTACAATTACAGTTTTACGTAACATTACAATTTGCTGTTTTACATTATATTTGCAATTCAGTACATTTCCGGAACTTCTTGTTCCTCGAAAAGAAGCTTTATAAACGTTCAATTACAATTAATATGAATTACTGTGAATAATATTTTGAGAAATCGTACATTTAGTAGTTGAATTCAAAATGGCTAATCTAATAATGTTGTGATGTGCTTTTTAAAGCTCAAACACCGGCTGATATCGTCGACCTAACAACATGTAAGTATAAATTCTCTCTCTCAAATACAGTACAGAACAGTATTATACAGCGCAATGCAACTGAATAGAATACAATAGCCTATAATGCAATGCAATGTTCTATCATATTATGCAATGCGAATATAGTGTGTTTCATGGTAGCAGCTTGGTTTAGGCGCTCGCATAGCAACGCAGAGTGTGCGGTTCTGATCTCCTTAAGACGGAAATTGTGTAACCTGGACAATTCTTTCACGCATTTATTGCACTATTTTGACGCCTCATGGAGTTTTCTTTGAGGAGATACCTTTTACAAGTTGAATTACAATAATTATCAATTATTATGAATGACGTTTTGAAAAACATTGCACTGAATATAATTCAGTTTGGCTAACATAGTTATATGCATTTTTACAGCGCCACCATCGTCTGAACCCGACAATCCGACAACACGTAAGTTTAAACACTCTCAATCATGCGAAATAGTGCAGTATTTTTTACAGGGCAATACAACGCAGTACAATATAATGCAATGCAATGTTATACCGTATATCATAAATTGCGCATACAGTGAGTCATAATTTATGGTAGCAGTTTATTTTACGATCTCGCCTTCCAACGCGGAGTCTGAGGGTTCCAGCTTCCCCGAACACCAATATTCTCTTATGCATAGGCCTATGTGTTTTTTAAAATTATAATCCCCGGTGGAGTTCAGAAGTTTAAATACATGCATTGCTAATTATATTTTGTGTTTTAGCCGAAACAACGAGTCCGTTACCATGTGAGTGAAGCAATTTAATTGGTAGCATGTGTGGTCATGTTGCTTTAACATCAGCTTTGCTTTAACTTAGCAGAGCGTAATTTATCTTTCGCTTCCTTGCCTTTTCTCTCAACGTTTAAACTCTATGTAGACAAGCAAGCCCCTATAGTAATCACATTACATTGTTGCGTTATTAATCACATTATTGATGCAATTTTTGATGTTTTTGTATTTTTCAATAGAAACGTTGTCGCTGTTGTCTGGCACTAGTCAATCCGTTCATTTGCTATACAATATATCATTATTTGAAATAACTAGTTTTTTTGAATTTGTAGCTGTTGAAAATTGCTAAATAGCACATTGCTTAAACCGACTGCCTTACGAAAGCAAGCAATAATAATACTCCACCTAGCGTATAAACGAAATCTAATCTCGAATGGTACTGGATTCATTTTCATGCACCAAAGAGTTTTCTCGAAGATACACGCCTTATAAACTTAAAACGCTCCAAATACGATATTTATCAATAACGGAGAAGAGAGGTTTGAAAAACCTTGCATTTTAATTAATGTTCTGTTTTCAACCGCCAACATCGTACACAACCGACAACCCAAGAACACGTGATTTGAAACTCTCTTGGTCATAAAATACAGTCTTCTTTTTCTGGTTCTCTGCATCAGGCAGGTTCAAATGTCCGAGGTCGCCACTCCTCTCGAAGTTGTGCTTCTTCTTTAATTCTGCTGTATCCCTCTTTCATCATCCAATCCAGCAATACAGTGCAATTCAGTAATATAGGCATACAGCACAATACAATGCAATAGAATACAACATAATGCAATGCAATGCTGTATCGTATTATTCAATGCGAATAATTTTATAGTGTGTCATACGGTAGACATTTGGATTACGCTCTCGAGTGTGCACGTTCCAGCCTTGCGTATATGACGGGTACTGTCGGAAATTTCTGAATTTTAAATTTATTGTAACATTGTTAGTAATGTTTTGTGTAATTTAGCTGAAACAACAAGTTCGCTACCAAGTGAGTAAAACAATTTAATTCGTGGTATTTTGCTTCACCGTACCTTTAAATAACTTTAACATTAAATGAACTTTCACTTAGCAGAGAGTAATAATTATTTAGCCTTCGCTTTTTTGCCTTTTCTGTCAACTTTTGATTTGAATGTATGACTGAATAGTTATCAAATTACACAATCATCTTACTAATTACATAATATTGGAAACGCTTGATATTTCAATGTAAAAATAATAAATATGTACTTTTCTTCGTACTATTCGTGAACTCCAGCTGGTATAGCGCAACTCATTTCTATAGGCAGGGTACCAGATTATTAACGAGCACTAGTAAGACGATCACTGTGTACTTGTGTTTGTGAGCATTTCCATTTCGCATTTGTGTATCTGGAATGCTTGAATCCTATTATTTAAAATACATTTTAACATTGTTAATAATATTTCATGGTTTTCAACCGAAAGGAATGGACTTAAGCATATAGAATAGCAGCATTTTGCTTCATTGTACCTTACTTTAAGTTTAGAAAGTCTTAACATAGCTTACTGTAACTTTCGTTTTTTTTAGCTTTGCTTTGAAGTTGTAGAGTGATGGTATAGTAATTAAACTACATAGCCACGTGTTTAATTGCATAATTAAAGCAACTCCTAATATTTTATTTTAAAATCTAACAGTAGTGAATTAGCCTCGGCATTTGAGGGTAGCCTATCCTTTGCCTAGCCGTCTCATCTTCCCACCGACAATAGCCTACTTTTATAGCTGATTTGGCTAGGAGGTGCAGGTGGAGCAGGAATCTAGAACCAAATTTCTGCCCTGATGGGGATTTGAACCTTCGATCTCTCGGTTGAAAGCCCAGTAGCTAACCGCTACACAATGTTGTATGCGTGTCCTCTGTACAGAGATCTTATATAGCGTCGGCATACAGAGGACACGCATACAACACAGTATCTTCATCAAGGAGACGCATACAACACAATATCTTCATCAAGGAGACACATACAACACAATATCTTCATCAAGGAGACACATACAACAAAATATCTTCATCAAGGAGACGTATACAACACAGTATCTTCATCAAAGAGACGCAAACAATACAATATCTTCATCAACGACTTACT
>OY744603.1:12529132-12564132 GCA_963556255.1 Allolobophora icterica | reverse complement strand
ATTTTGCGGAAAAGGTCAATCTATCGCCACACAGTTGATATTGAACGCTTCACCTTTGATGCAAGGGACTGTGGTCTGAGCCATTCCTTGGACATTTACTGCGCAGTCTGCAAAGGCTACGACAAATTCTTAACAATTCCAGTGGTATCATAAGTGGACATTTTGCTGGTGAGCTGTTGATAGCGCGGCAGGTTCGCTGTTTGTTTGAAGTTAACGGATAACGGTTTGGTTACTTGTCAGTAATGAGTCGTGCAGCGTGGATATAGAAAGTAGATGAAAACAAAAAAGAGAAAGTAATTACTAACGAAGAGAACTGTCCTGGACTTGGAGCTAAACGAACTTACTTCTTGTCAGAAAGTAGTGTGATGTCGCGAACAATTGATAAACATGTAAATGAAATAATATAAAATTGAGAAAAGGCTACTAGAAAATATGTGCTATTAGAGAGTGGAATAATATGGAAATTAATAAATAAATAGGAAGCTAGCTGACTGAGAAAACTGGCTGGGCCTTTGAGTTACACGGAAGGGCCGAGTGGCAAGTTGTACCACTCTGTGCCCGTCGCCTTCTACGCAGAGTGGTTCTACCTCAACGACACATCGTCGGCTGGGTGTGGCCACGAGTGCTCTGACGATATTTCGTTTGGAGTTTCCGAGGAAAAGGATCAAGCCTCGCCTCACATCGTTTCAACAGTTCTGGAAATGACTCTGATACTCGTCACGGTCATTGGCAATGCATTAGTTCTTCTAAACGTCGCCGTGAAGCGTAACGTGAACGGACTGCATACGTGGTTTCTCGTTACGTTTTCGTTGGGTGATTTTCTCGTTGGCACCTTCGTGCTACCGTTGATGCTAGCCAACTCTCTTGCGGGGTATTGGTACCTTGGAAGGTTTCTCTGTCACGTCTGGGTATCCGCGGATGCAGTACTGTGCACGTTATCGAGTTTCGTCTTGTGTCTAGCAGTACTTGATCGCCACGTATCCCTCGTCAAAGGTTCTACGTATTTACGGTACCGTACGATAAAATGCACCGCCTTAATAACATCGGTTGTCTGGGTTCTATCGTTAGTGATCAGTTCTCTGGAGTACTTCCAGAGACAGCTGACAGTGTCTGAATATTCACCGTGCGTTCAAAGCGAGTACGCCGTCTACCTCAGTGCTGGATTGTTCTACTCTCTGCTCAGTGCTACGATTGTTACCTACCTTTGCATTTTCCTCGCAATCAGAGCTGAAGTTAAAAGGAAATGGAAAGCATTATTGAATGTTAATTATACAGGGATAGTTCGAAGTCGTTTCAAAGTACGACGTAAGCTGGACTGCGATGAAGGATTGCTTGAAGTTAGTGAAGCGAACACAGGCAGCGAGAAAGAAGATTTGATAGCATCGAGTGAGGAATGCGTAATGAAGCAGAATAAAGTTGTAAAACGCTCTTCATCGGATTACGCCAACACAGACCTAGTACTACAAGAGTTCAACACAAGTCAACTGAAACAAGTCGTTGAAATTGAATCGGAAGAAGACGATGCTGCTGACTTGCGAAACATAAACGTTGAATCAGACAACGAAGAAGTCACATCGCGGGGATATTCAACAGACGTAAATAAACGTTGGTTCCTGTCGCAATATGATATGCATTCACATCACACGCAAGCTGTTCAGTTGTCGGAATTAAAAACACGGTCGTGTCCGGAACTCAAAATGAACTGTCGAGGTTCGCTACAGGAAAACCCCACGCACAATCTTGGCTCAAATGACGGCTCGGCTGGATCTATGAGAGCGCCTTGGTCAAGAGAAACCAGGCGACCAGATGCGATATCAAGCATAGAGTTTCACTGGAATACACACTTCGAGAAAGTTCGACTGCGTGAACGGCGTAGCGTTGTCATTCTGGGAGTAATTCTGGCCGCTTTCGTCGCTTGTAGGGTACCGTATTTATCAGCGCATCTGCTCGTCGCCCGGACTGGAATAAAGTTAACTGAAGTACTTTGGACGACCCTCTTCTGGATCGGCCATGCCAATTCAGCTCTCAACCCGCTCATATATGCTATCTTTCACAGATGTTTTCGACGCGTTTAGCCTAACTACAGAGGTTAATAATAGTAGCTACCAAAAATACTTATGCAACATTATTCAACGCCTAAATGTCCGAGTTAATATAATAACACTGTACAGGCGATAAATACAGACAAAGTCGGGGAGGCATTGACTGTTACGATTAAGTTTAAAGTCGAAAATAAAATCCGTTCGGTAGACAGCTAGATCATGTAAGATGTCGGGTTTTTAGTATAGAAATGCTATCACTTAAAATTCTGAAACTGTCTACATTAATGTCTAACACGATCTCTATTTTAATATGTAACTCTTGTTTCTGCATGTTATTTTGACATTTTATGAAAATTACCGTCTCTGCGTTGTCACGCGATATTATTGCCACCATAGTAAGTAAGTAAGTATATTCTTTATTGAGAAGCACTAGCAAACGCACAGCGCTATACATGGTAAGTATATTAGTACAATAAAACAATATAACCAGCTATATAAAGAGAGAAGCTACTGCGAATCAAGTGAGACATAAGGAGGATAGAAGAAAGGAGGAATAAGGTAACCAGATCCTGGGAGAGCATAGTTAATTGTATAGCATCCTAGTAGTAAGTTAATACGATATTCATCCTACGGTTAGACCCACTTAATGATACGTTAAAGTGTACGTCTATGGTCCGTGACGTTCATTCTATTCCTCCTAATGCGTTTGCATTATTATTAGCGAACACAATTTTCATTATTGTAACAACTTAGAATTTCATTACTGCATTCCAAGCGTAAGATTTCATTCATCTGAGTATGACTACATTACGGCTGCATATGATAAAAACAATAAATGTGAAAAATGCAATAGATGGGCCTATAATTTACACTTTTTTATGAATTATTGTTACAGTTGTTATTGCATTCTTCTTACTTTTCTTACTACCTTTTTCCAACAACTACATTAAATGTAAAATAATTTTTATTCTAAATATTCAAAATAAATTTACTATTAATATATACAATAACTTGTTCGTTAGACTTGAACAGGTAATAATACTAATGTTTATCATAGTGCCTTTAAGCCAAAATTTCTGAGATTTGACTTCATCAACATGTATTCTGGATGCTACTTTATTAATAATAATAATTTGCGACATTATTAATTTTCAACTATTAGGCCTACTTTATAATTTTCCTAGTTTTAAGATGACTATGAGCAACAATACACGTATCAAACGTCATAAATTAACTCCAGGTACTCGTAAAATCAGTGACCGATCTAGTATGTCAAGTCAAGGATGTGATGTTTTCTGTTGTGAGGAAGAGCAATGTCTTAGGACAGCGTCGAGAGGCAGCCATAGGTATGAAGTATGGCCTACTAGCTACTTCAGTTTTCTTAGTTTCGAAATATAAGGGCGAGTTTAACAATCAAGCACACTAACCGCAAGACTATTACTCACACCAAGATAATTATGACCATCAGCTAAACGTTTATCGACCGTTGACATCTAGCAAACACGAATGCACGCAGGAGCATCCTACATGCATCAGAAAGTATAAAACCTGGTAAGGGAACCTACTGGCGTTTGTCACTGAAAGAATTACAACGATAACACATTCGTACAATGTTGATATTTGTGCTGACTATCCTTCTCTTCGGAACACTGCAAGGCGCCGAACATAATGATACGGATTCACTGGAGAAAATCAAGTGGGATATTGAAACTCTGAACGAACTGTTCGCCCGTTGGTTAGCAGAAGATAATAAAAGGTCACCTGGACATAATGGTTTGTAGCCCAGTGTTCATGTTTCTAGCGTTATAAACTATTCCAGTCTGAAGATTTACTTAGTATCCTGGAGTTCGTAACAATAATTATTTTCATATGTAGGCATCAGAACTATTAAGCTACAACCTTTCATAAGCCTGGCATTTTTGTGTTGCTCATATGCGAGAAAGAAAGCTATTGAAATGTCATGTATACTTGTGAAGCTTAAACTTGTTTGAAACCGGATTCTGTGTGGGAAAGAGAACCAGCTGAAGCTTTTCGGACTATTGGTAATGTGTTGATATCTTTGAACTTTGTTGTTGTTTTCAGTTAATGGTTGAAATCTATTACAAATACGTGTGTTATCACATCAGGGACGTGTGAGAGAGCTATATTGCTGCTATATAAATTAAGGACAATCCAAACTAGTTATAATTTATATTATATATTAGGCTTAATGTAGACCAATGCAATGCAGAATAAGGTATAAGATGACCGATTAACCCATAAGCCAGGAGTTTGGAGGAATAAGCACAAAGGATCCAGAGATTGGATGACCCACAGTCGGAAAGTAGACTTCAGAAGGAGCAAACAGGGACGAAGGCTGACAAGGACGTAGAGACAGACTGACAGAGGACCGAAGGGAAATACAGACAAGCACACACACTTAGACAGAGACGGAGATATGCGGAGACACATGGAAGAAGGTAACCAAGCATCCCAATCCAAGACGGACATGTTCTAAGTTCGGCAGCTGCTAGAAGCTGAAGCAGATGCAGTTTGCTAGAGGGAGCTGTGCCGATGGGAAGCCAGTAGCACAGCACAGGTATAGGTTAGGATTCACTAGCATGAGGTGATCGCCAGATATAACTTTTAAGGACATGGAAATCTATATCAACGCTTGGGATAGGCTGTATGGTAGAGTGAGCTAGCACCCATAGCCTATAGAACGTCAGACTGGAGGGTGGAGGGAGTGACCAGGGAGGATGGGAGATAGCCGTGCCCGGAGAGAGGAGAGATTACGAGAAGGGTTCTGCAGTTGGGATCGAGCAGTTCTTCTCGCGCTTGGACATTCGCGAAAGAGTGTAGGCTACACGTTGAAGTGGTTGTCTTGAAGACAATGAGAATAAACGAGAAAAGGAACACTCGTGTCCAGTGTGGTTGGAAGTTATGTCAGTCACAATAAGACGACAATGCACTATCCGATAGATGTATGAGATATATCAGTGAAGTCTTCTAGAGAAAGGAGCTTAAGAGTGTAGCAATGCAAGATATATCAAGGGCATATATGACCGACCAACTGATATGCATTCCACAGTCTAGTATAGGTTCTTACTCGCATTTAGGGGGCAGTTGATCGGGAATATGTAACTATCCTCACTCCTTGGAGGTGAGTGGAGCCTTCGACACTGCTAACCTCGCCATTCTCTTAGAGTGCCTTCAAACTTCTTTCTTTGTGTGGGTTGTCATCTATCATACTGTAACTGCATTGTCTCTTTATCCATTGTTGGGTTCATCCCTCGGGCCAGGCTGATTTTTGGTCTCACTCTGTCTTCCTCAGTTCTTAAGACATTGTGCTGATGAAACTCGGCAAATTATCCATGTTTACAGGTTATCTACTCAATGGAGAAAATGCTTTATACAACTGTCTCCGGCCGAATTTTCTAGGGGGAAGATTTTGTAAAGAGGAGCAAAATGACTTTTTTAGCATAAAATAGCTGACCTACCCAAATAATTAAGTGTTTTTTAGCATTTAAAATTGTGTTGGGACTGTTGGAATAATCATAAAAATCAAAGATTTTATTTTTTTAAATATTTTCAGAATCCAGGGGCCAAATCCCTCCTTGCCCATGGGAGGAACTGTATCAGTCACCTATGCAACAGAGCATTCAATTTAATATCTTCATGTTCATGCGAAAATGTCTTGCAGATTCTGCCACATCTTCTCGCAAAGAGCTATGTACCTCCATCCATCCATCAGTGGCCACAGATACTTCTGTTCTGTTACGCAAGCTGACCCAGTTGTCCCAGCAGGCCTGCACTTCCACAGTGTAGCGTTGAATGTTCGCTGTGGTCTTATTGCAATAGGATGTTTAGCATCCTAAGGCATAAACTCCAAGTAGTCTTATTGCAATAGGATATTTAGCATCCTAAGGCATGAACTCCAAGTCATAACCTTTACCTTCATTCGTAAGTGCTTAAAAATCGTGCTTTTGTGTTATGAGGTCGGTAGCGCCTCTTATGAACTTACCATAAATTTCCGCTACGTGAAATTGCAATTACAAAATAATGCCGTTTCAATTACAAAGATTGACTAAGTTACTGATCAGTAAATATTGACTATATAAACTGATTCCCTTACTTACTAGTGTCTGTGTCTACAAACGTAATTTAAAAATTGATGGCTAGATTTTTAATTGTTTTCATCCAGTTTCAATTAAGCCAATATTTCAGTGATTTGCAGAGAGCAGACATTGTTTGACATTTCCTCTATCCAGTAACTTGTTTATAGCCTTCAGTCTTCAAGCTATTACAGATTGCAAGCTGTTGCAGTGTGTCATTATGCTTTGAAATTGCATTTCTTGACGTTGCAGCTTCTTTGCCTATTCTTCGTGTATATTGTGACTTGATATACACTCACTATTAGTTACGTGTCAGAAGTAATATTGCTTGATGATCTACTGGTAGTTGGAACCAGAATTCATCATTTAAACCTTTACTTATAGCACAATGGTTCAGTATCTTAGGTCACACATGTTGTTAACGATTTGTACTATTTACATAATGTGCTACACACACACACACACACACACACACACACACACACACACACACACACACACACACACACACACACACACACACACACATATATATATATACACATACATACATATACACACATATATATACACACATATTATTATTATTTATATATATGGCCCCTGGATTCTGAAAATATAAAAAGAATATATATACACACATACAATTATTATTTATATATTATTAGCCAGATATATATTCTATTAATGTAATGTAGGGGAGACCTGGGTTGGTTGCAACAAATTTCATATTTGTTGTGATATTTTTTATATTTTTGGAACAACCTAAAACCAGTTTAGCCCATATATATCCTTTATATCTCGGCACCAAAACAAGCTATGGCGACAGTCTCTGTGACAAAACATGTGCCCACAATAGCCAATTGAACAGAAGGCTTCAAAGTGTTGCAACCAACCCCGGGCCGGGGTTGGTTGCAACGACCCTGGGGATGGTTGCAACAGTATTGAAAGTAGTCTAATTATTCAACTCAAGCTGTTTACTGAGGCCTGCCTACATCTAAGAATGTAATAAACTGAACAAATTAATAATATATCCGAAACCCTGCTTGTATAGTCGACGGCGTTATGAAGTTTGGGAGGGCTTGAGATACAATTCTTGGTAAATCAAAAATTGTCATGTTAATCTCAGGATGATTTTTCATCCAGGTAACACCCACAATATTGAAATATTTCTTGAAGGGCCCGTAGACATTGCGGTCAAGTGGGGGCTGAAGTTTGCGAGAACAGGGTGGTGGAAACGTTAGTATCACCACACCGTTCTGTTTGCAGAGATCTATAGCTTCGATGCTAATGTGTGGCTGTCCATCAGCAAAAAGGACTGAATGATCTAAATTTTGTTTAACATGTTTGTTAAAATGTCTCATTAAGATGTGCGACTGCGATACAGCCACTTATTAAATGTTCTCTGAAGCTAAAGCGGAAAACAAACATTGGAGGTGCAGAATTCCCACATGCATTCACTGCTAACCCTTACTCCAAAGTCAGCAACTCCCCACTTTCAGCGATGTCAACGCTTCAGCCTGCTTTAGGCCCCTGCGAGAGATAATTTATGAAGGCGTTGCAAAAATTGGTTACTCTGGTTTCATCGAGATTGCAAATATCACTTGCTTGGAAAGCAGGACGATCAATGACTGCACATAGTTTGTCAAAGAACGAGTATACGGTTGTTGCGTTGAAACTAGTTGCTCTTGCCATACTCGAGGCTTCTGGTCTCTGTATTGATAAAAACGATTCACAGAATAAATCCCGAAAGCCAATCTTCACCAGCAGCACACTTAGCAGACCACTGAGGGAGAAAGTTCACACTGAATTTAGTAGCACATTGGTAAGCAAGTTCATGTGCTAACTTAGACGATAACCCATATTACATTTCCCCAACCATCACCAAATATTTAGCAATTAATTGTTCTTGTTGGTCTGAAAATATTTTTCTGTTTGGTTTATATTCTGAATTCGGCATTGCCACATTGGCCAAACGAGCAGATTTAAGTTAATGTTGAATAATGAACGTTTTGACTTTTTCAAGACTGTCTAAGACAAGTTGTTTCTTTACTAGCAGAACCGCGATCACTTTTTCGTTTATGATTTCTCATAGTCACACATAGTAATTAGGTTTGCAAAACACAATGATTAGGTGATTAAAACACGTCCATGGTTAAAATAATTCAATTAGTACCAATTTGTGCAATGCATATAATATTAGGATATAATGTGCCATAATTGTGACGAGTATATGAACACGGTTTATCGAAACAAATGCATGGGGTTGGTTGCAACATGTTGCAACCAACCCCAATGAAAATGTTGCAACCAACCCCGAGGCACTGCAGAGACATTGCTATGGAAAATTTTGTCGACAGCGTTGTTTTTAAATAAAATGGCTAAATGCATTTTGAAGCCCAATTCCTTGTCCCAATTATGACAACAAACCACATTAAATTAATCCAAAACATTCAGCTACATTACGAAAGAAAACGAAGCCCTGAAACTTACTTTGATTTCGAAAAAAAAACTTTTAATTTTTTTATGTAGCCATTATCAACTACCTACAAACATATTAGGTCACATTGACCTAAAAGCTATTCTGTACATGTGAGGCGAGTTAATTTCACGCTGCTATTATACAGCGCTTAACTAGCGAGGGTGTTGCAACCAACCCCTGTTGCAACCAGCCCCGGTCTCCCCTATATATCTAAAGGTCTCAAGTTGCTGTTGCGCTATTTTCTGGAGGAGCATATAATCACCCTAATCACTATCAAATACTTTAATGATATACTCATTATATTATTCTATCTCCTTCTCTAGTCATATCTCTTCTCTTGTCATATCTCCAACCGTTCTCACCTGATTCATGCATATTTGTGGCCTCCACCACATTCGACCCAATGACTTAAAATCCCTAAGCGCATCCAGTTCTAAGTTCTATGGCTAACGTACAATTCCCTACCACACTCCCAGCCATCAAGCCAACCCCTTCTATGATATCATTCTCATAACTCACTCTCTCTGTTCCCAGTCACTACTCAGTGAACTCACCCTATGTTCTCCAACAGATCCATATCCCACACTACACCTTAGACTCGGGAACGAACTTCCATCTGAATTCCGCATATTCTCAGTTCCTTCACCAGCAATGCCACTCCCCGATCAGGATCCTCTGTCTATAACCATGCAGGCTTTCTGTTCTAAATTGAAGTCAGTCTCAACTCTTTACGAATTCCTGCCCTAATCCACCAGATCCTGAAACTTCCAAGTTTTATCATCCTCAACGAAACCTCCTTAGCTGCCGCTCTGCCTCTTGTCTCTGGTCTTTCTGACAACCGGACTTGAACCTCCACTCGACATCGATCTCTTGACAACCCCTCTGATATGACGGAGCCCTGGTGAATAAGCTGGTGCCCTGCGCTTAGCTTTAGAGTAGAAATTGGATATTACGATTACGTTTACGCTTGTGATCGTGGCATTCTAGAGTTGCAAGATTTAATTAAATAAATAATGAAAAACAGACTTTTCAACTGTGAAGTATTTAATTACCTTGAATACAGTTTACGTATTGTTTCTTAGAGGTTCCAAAAATTCCCTTTTTGCATTAGTAATGAGAATTTTTCTATTGCAGCCGACTGTTCATGGAAGAAAACTAACGATTCGGTGATAACTGCTGGAACTCTTATTCCTGGTGCCAAAACAATTGAAGCGTGCCAGGATGCCTGCGAGAGAACCAAATACTGTCTGTATTTCGATTGGGTTCCTTGCTTTCAGTTATGCTATCTACCAGTTCAACCTCCGGCTCAACGATACGAACTCACCTGTACTGGTATCGTAATATTACTATTCTAAGGAGTGCATCGTTCTATAAGTGCATAGTATATTATGCATGTATTAATTTACTGTACCCTACCATTAGCCTGGCTTGCTTTATCTTACCTTATCTCATGTTTTGTTACCTTTCATTACCTTGCTGCACCTTACTACACTTTACCTAATCTTACGGTACTGTCTGTCTGTACCCTATCCACGCGTTATTTCTGGTACCATAAACTTCCTATGTCTTGCGTTACCGTATTATTTTAAGCCATTTCTTGACTCGTAGTATCATACAGTCTGTAATACCAGTTCTATCTTAATTGTATATCACGGACATGAACTCGAAAGAGAAGGGTGACGTTGCAAGTCTTGACAAAGGATTTAAATGAGCATAGAAAGTTGGAAGTTGAGTGTTTTGTGGTAGATGATTCCTACTACGAGGAGTAGGCCTACATTACTGTAGCTCGGTCTTGCGTTGTCTATTGTAATAGAATTAACTAAAGTTTTATGTCTACGTTTATGTTCCTGTAGAAAGTCGTAACCTAAAGATTTTGCTTACAGCGTTTACAATATGAAAGCTTTCTAAAGGTCTCCTCTACTCAGGAGAGAGTATTCGTCCCAGCACGTTATTCTTAGACACTTTGGCATGAGCTTATAAATAATTGTTCTAAGGTCAAATCACCAACAGCCTGCTTACTTATATGGATCATACTTTGCGCATTCGTCCATTCAGAAGCGATTATGTTAGGGCTATGGTCATTATTGAGACAATAATTATGTGTTGATTTAGAAGAATCATACTCCTTGAAGTGGACTAAATATTACTTCCGGCATGTTTTAATGATGATTGAGTATTTGTTTCTCTTTAACTTTGTAAATAAGCCTATCCAATAATTTGACAGCTAAACGTTGTTTTTTATTTCCAACATGATCTGCTGGATTTTGTTATTTTAGATCTCACGACAGCTAAACAACCACGTGAGTAGTATCAAGAACACCTACTCTAATATTAGGACTTGCTTATCGCAATTATATGGCATCACAGTATTTTAGCATGCCTGCCTAACCTATTCATGCAGAAGCCACCTACTTACGCCGTTTAAAGATCTTGGAATTCCAGGAACTGTCTAAAGTAGCCTACATAGCTACCAGTTCGCATTTGAAATAGTTTAGACAACAATTACCCTCACAAAAGAAAACTTCTGCTTGCATTTAACTGATGAATTATATGAATTGTCTGCACGTGATAATGACGTATTGAATTGCAAATTTATAACTAAAGTAATTAGTCATTGACACAACTATTCCAGACAGTTTCTTTCTTTGGGACTCTACGAAAGTAGTATGATCACTAGGCATGTAGCACATGTACAATAGAGTGCTACATGTTCTGCATCAGTTGTCACCTCCAGAGAAAACTGTCGTGTACTCACTGCGCCACAGGGCACGCAATAGAATATTCCCTAATGCTGACTCTTTAGCTCGTAAAACCTTTGTCATTCGAATGTTATATGCTTACATTAATTTTTTGAACTATGTAGGCTACACCAAAATGCGGTTAGCAGTTGGTTTTTGAATAAAGGATATGCTTACTTACTTTTTCAAAAAGAATAACAGTCATACTTTGCATCCCAATGCGATGTAATTTTCGTAATTCAAAACTAAATTAGTGCAAATTTTCCTTATGTAATTAAAACGCTAGCTAATGAGAACACTAGTGCAGATCCATAAACGAAATCCATATGGTAATTTTATTGCATCATTTTGACGCCTGACGGACTTTTCATTGAACAGAAGATACCTTATACAGTTGAACTCCGATTTATATCAATTAGGCCTACTGTGAATAAGATTTTGAGAGACTTTGCATTTAAAATGGCTAATCTAATAATGTAATAATGGTCACTTTTAAAGCGCAAACTCCGGCTGATATCGTCGACCTAACAACATGTAAGTATAAATTCTCTCATTCATAAAATACAGAACAGTAATATGCAGCGCAATACAACTTAACATAATACAATATAATGCAATGCAATGATTATCATATTGTGCAATGGGAAATATATTTAGAGTGCTACATGGTAACGGTTTGGTTTAGACGCTCTCCCAGCAACGCGTAGTATCGGGTTCTAGCAGTTGGTTTTTGAATAAAGGATATGCTGTGAATAAGATTTTATGATCTATGTAGGCTACTCGGATAGCTTACTCTGTAACTGGGCAATTCCTTAACGCATTTATTGTATTATTTTAACGCCTCATTGAGTTTTCCTTTTGCAAGTTTAATTGCAATAAATATCAATTACTAAGAATGACGTTCTGAAAAACATTGCAATTAATAACATCCTTTATGGCTAACCTAGTTATTATATTATGCTTTTTTACAGCGCCACCGTCGACTGAACCCGACGAGCCGACAACACGTAAGTTTAAACACTCTCACTCATGCAATATAACACAGTGCAGTATTTATAGAGCGCGATACAACGCATTAGGCCCCTACAGTACAATATAACGCAACGCAATGCTTTACCGTATTATATATTGTGGCCACAATGATTCATGTGGTAGCCGTTTATTTTACGCTCTCGCCTTGCAACCCTTCCTGATGCAGAACTAATTTCGCGCATTTGTGTTTCTTAAAAGTTTTAAACCTTTGAGAAATTTCTTAATCCCCCGGTTAACTTCTGAATTCTAAATACATACTGGCATCATATTTTGTTGTTTAAGCCGAAACAACGACTCCATTACCATGTGAGTAAAACAATTTAATTGGCAGCATTTTTGGGTCACCTTGCCTTTCGCCAGCTTTAGCATTAGCTTAACTAACTTAGCAGAGCGTAATTTAACTTTCGCTTTCTTGACTTTTCTTTCAACTTTTAAATTCTATGTATACACAGTATGCTCTCTATAGTTATTATATGACAGAGTTGTGTTATTAATTACATTATGGAGGTAGTTGTTGATGCTTGAAATTTTTTAATAGAACATTAGTCAGTAGTCACTGCTGTCTGGCACTAGTCAGTCTTACTAATATTTTGTGTTATTTTAGCCGAAACAACAAGTCTACTATCATGTGAGTGAAGCAGTTTCACTCAGAGCATTTTGCTTCGTTGTAACTTCTGTTAACTTTAACATAAACATTACTTAAACCTAGCCGAGCGTGATAAAACGTTCGTTTTCTTGTCTTTACTTTCATCTTTTACATTCAATATAAGACTGCATAGTTATTAAATTACACAATCACGTTATTAATTCCATAATAAAGGTAGGTCCTGATATATAATTTTTCAGTGTAACAATAGCAAATAGATCTATATACTTAACTTTACGCAAGTAAGACTGTTTATTATTTATACAGATATGATTATCTAAGGCAGTGGTTTATTTCAATATGAAGCTCTATGAAAATTTCCCAGTATACCATCGCTAAAACAGACTACCTTACGAAAGCAAGCAACGAAACACACCGTGAAACGTATAAACAAAATCTAATCATGAATTCTACTGCAGTATTTTGACGCCCCATAGTTCGCCGAAAAGACAATTTATAAACATTCAAAAACGATAAATATCAATAATAGAGAATAAGATTTTCAGAAACCTTGCATTTAGTTAAATTCAAAATGGCTAATCTAATAATGTAATAATGTGCTTTTTAAAGCGCAAACACCGGCTGAAATCGTCGACCTCAGTATAAATTCTGTCTTTCATTAATGCAAAGCGATGTTATGTCAAATTATGCAATACAAATATAGTGTGCTACATGGTTATGGCGTTCGCCTAGCAACGCGGAGTGTGCGCTTCTAACCTACCATAAGACGGATAGCCTACTGTGTAACCTGGGTAATTCTTCCACGCAAGTATTGCATTATTTTGACCTCTCATTGAGTTTTCCTTGAGCAGATACCTTTTTCAAGTTGAATAACAATGCATGTCAATTACTGAGAAAGACGTTTTGGAAAACTTTGCATTTAATTAAATTCAATATGGTTAACCCTTATAGGGTAACCGTTTTTTGGTTACAGTTTTCGGTAACCGGGGGGTAAAAAATTACCCCCAATTTATTTTCGTCAAATCTAGGGAAATGTTTAACCAATTTTGGTCATGTTTAATTTATCTGATAGACAAGGACAATAGACAACATTATTGAATGTAATGAGTAAGAAATCTTGAATTAAAATGACGACTCGTTCCAATATGGCGGTCTAAAGCGAAAGTAGTAATAAGTTGTGAGTCAATGCTACCATGCTACCAGTTTCAGATACTAATCACTGAAGCCAAATGCTGTGTCGTAGTGTTGATTGAAATAACTAACTGCAAGCAATAACGTAAGCGGCTGTGCAGTGCTGTAATAGTCAGTAACTAATGACGTCTACAAAATTTCACTTGACAAAACTGACAAACTAGAAACATTCAGTGACAAGTACACCCGTAATAGTTTTACTACAGTTTCAGTGGGCATCTTATGCATTCGTATGATATACGTTTTTGTCCATGCTTTCCGCATACAGAGTGATTACATTTGGTACAGCGGTGTTCGACTTTGTGATCAATCTGTCGAGGGCAACTCTGGCAGCGACCTCTTTTCTTAGTAGCGGTTGGAACTGGATCAACCGCTGGCTCAACTCCAATTGCTAACAGTGCTCGAGAGACTGATGGCTGATGACATTATGTCCGCCGTTACGGAACGGTGCGTGATAAGCGGTCTGATTAGCTCATGACCAACTTCCAGCAGGAACACACGGCGCGTGTCCAAACGTACTGAAGTTGCAGAACGTAATACAACAAACTACACTGAAGAAAACTGTGACATGAAAAACCTTTAGAAATTTTCACCTATTTCTTTCGATAGTTTTATGTAAAAGTACGTAAACTACAATAATATAATCCAACAGGAAATGGAAATCACACAGCAAAGAATGACTAATTCATATGCAAAAATACAACAACCACATATCTCCAACAATTCAGTTCTATCAACTACTATGTTTACAAATACATAGTGCAGAAATGATTTATCCAGTGCCGGAATATAAAACCTTATTCTTCATAGTAGTCTGCCGCTAGGTGGCAGCGCAATGTGGCACAGCTGAAAACGACATTGTGAAGAAAAAACATATCTAGGAAAAGTCACAAAAGCAAAAGTCTTTTTGTTTTATTCAAAAGAAGCGTACGAAAAAAGTAGACTGGGGGTTATTTTTTACCCCCCGGTTACCGTATAAGGGTTAACATAACTAGGCCTATGTTCTTGTTTACAGCGCCGTCACCGCCTGAAACCGACCAGCCGACAACACGTAAGTTTAGGCACTCTCAATCATGCATGTCCAATACAATACCGCGCAATACAATGCAGTACAGTAATATATAATGCAATGCAATGCTATACCGCATTGTGCATATATAATAGTGAGTCACGTGGTAGCCGATTATCTTACGATCTCGCATTGCACCGCGGAGTGTGACGGTTCCAGCCTCTCCGAACACAGCTATTCTTTCACGCATTTGTGTTTCTTATAAATTTTTAACCTTTGAGAAATGTATTTAATTCTAAATGCATTTTAACATTCTTACCAAAATTTTGTTTTATTTTAGTCGAAGCAACAAGTCTACTATCATGTGAGTGAAGCAATTTCATTCAGAGCAATTTGCTTCACTGTAACTTCTGTTAACTTTAACATTAACTTTACTTAAACTTAGCAAAGCGTGATATAACTTTCCTTTTCTTTTCTTTTCTTTCATCTTTTACTTTCAATGTAATACTGCATAGTTATTAAATTAAACAATCACGTTATTAATTGCATAATAGAGGTAAGTATTGATAGATAATGTTTCAATGTAACAATACCAAATAGACTTATGTACTTAATTTTACGCCTCTAAGAATGTTGATTATTTATACAGATATGCTTATTTGAAGCAGTGGTTTGTTTCAATATGAAGCTCTTCGAACATTATTTTCCCAGTACAACATCGCTAAAACAGACTACCTTACGAAAGGAAGCAGCGAAAACACTCCATTAAACTTATAAACAAAATCTAATCATGAATTCTACTGCAGTATTTGGTCGCCCCATAGTTCGTCGAAAAGACAATCTATAAACGTTCAAAAACAATTAACATCAATTATAGAGAATGAGATTTTGAGAAACCTTGCATTTAGCTAAATTCAAAATGGCTAACCTGATAATGTATTAATGTGTTTGTTTTAAAGCGCAAACACCGGCTGATATCGTCGACCTAACAACATGTAAGTATAAATTCTCTCTTTCATAAAATACAGTACAGTAGTATACAGCACAATACAACTTAATAGAATACAATATAATGTAGTGCAATGTTATATCATATTATGCATTGCGAATATACTGCTTTACATTTTATCTGTTTGGTTTAGGCGCTCGCCTAGCAACGCGGAGTGTGCCGTTCTAACCTGGCGTAAGACGGAAACTGTGTAACCTGAACAATTCTTTGACGCATATTTTGCATTATTATGACGCCTCGTGGAGTTTTCCTTGAAGAGATAACTTATACAAGTTGAATTACAATAAATATCAATTACTAAGAATGACGTTCTGAAAACCTGGCACCTAAATAAATCCAATATGGCTAACCTAGTTATATGCTTTGTTAAAGCGCCGCCATCGTCTGAACCCGACGAGCCGACAACACGTAAGTTTAAGCTCTCTCAGTCATACAATATAGTACAATGCAGTATTTATGTAGCGCAATACAATGCACTACAGTACAATACAATTCTATACCATATTATATGTTGTGCATATAATGACTTACGTGTTAGCCGTTTAATTTACACTCTCGCCTTGCAATGTGGAGTGTAAGGGTTCCAACCTTCCCGTAGGCAGATATTCTTGAACGTATTTATGCTTCTTGAAAATTAAAAACCTTTGAGAAGTTTTTTAATTCTAAATGCTTCAATTTAAGAATGTTATGCAGTTACTTTAACATTCTTACTAATATTTTGTGTTATTTTAGTCGAAACAACAAGTCTACTGTCATGTGAGTGAAGCAATTTCATTCAGAGCATTTTGCTTCGTTGTAACTTCTGTTAACTTTAATATTAACTTTACTTTAACTTAGCAGAGCGTGATATAACTTTCGTTTTCTTGTCTTTACTTTCAACTTTTACATTCAATGTAGGACTGCATAGTTATTAAATTACAAAATCACGTTATTAATTGCATAATAAAGGTGTGTTGATATTTTATTTTTTCAGTGTAATAGTAGCAAATGGGCAATATTTATACAATATATACTTAAAAACAAAAAGCAGTAAGACTGCTTATTATTTATGCGGATACCATTACCTAAGGGGGTGGTATATTAGAATGTGAAGCTATTAGAAAATTTCCCAGTAGAACATCGTTAAAATAGACTACCTTACGAAAGTAAGGAGTGATGACACTCCACTTAAACGCATGAACAGATTCTCATCATGAATTATATTGCAATATTTTGACGTCCCATTGTTCTTCGAAAAGACGACTTATAAACGTTCAATTACGATTAATATGAATTGCTTTGAATAAGATTTTGAGAAACCTTGCATTTAGCTGAATTGCTAACCTGATAATGTATTAATGTGTTTTTATAGTGGAAACACCGGCTGAAATCGTCGACCTACATGTAACAACACGTCAGTATGCATTCTCTCTTTCATAAAATACACTACAGAACAGTATTATACAGCGCAATGCAACTGAATAGCATACAATATAATGCAATGTTCTATCATATTATGCAATGCGAATATAGTGTGTTATGTGGTAGCCGTTTGGTATAGACGCTCGCCTAGCAACGCGTAGTATCGGGTTTTAACCTCCCGTAAGACGGATAGCCTACTCTGTAACCTGGGCAATTCTCTAATGCATTTATAGCACTATTTTGACGCCTCATTGAGTTTTCCTTTTAATTGAAATAAATAGGCCTATCAATTCCTAAGAATGACGTTCTGAAAAACATTGCAATTAATTAAATCCTATATGGCTAACCTAGTTTTATGCTTTTTTGAAGCACCGCCATCGTTTGAACCCGACGAGCCGACAACACGTAAGTTTAAACACTCTCAATCAAGCAACATAGTAGAGTGCAGTAGTTAATTTTTTTATACAGCGCAATACAACGCAGTACAGTACAATATAATACAATGCAATTCTAGATCATATTATAAATTTTGCATACAGTGAGTCACGTCGTAGCCGTTTATTTTACGATCTCGCATTGCAACGCGGAGTGCGAAGTTTCCAGCCTCCCCGAACACAGGTATTCTTTCACGCATTTGTTCTTTTTTAAACTTGAATCCTCTGGTAAATTTCTGATTTCTAAATACATGCACTGCTAATCATATTTTGTTGTTTTAGCCGAAACAACGATTCCATTACCATGTGAGTGAAACAATTTATTTGGTAGCATATTTTGGTCTCGTTGCCTTTCGTTAGCTTTAACATCAGCTTAACTTTAACCTAGCAGAGCATAATTTAACTTTTACTTTCTTGACTTTTTTTTCAACTTTTAAAATTCTATGTATACAGTATGCTTTTTATAGTTACTATATTACATAGTTGTGTTATTAATTACGTTCAGTGCTCGAAATGGACCGGAATTGCCACTTCGAACATTAAAGCAAACATTCCGGATTTTTGTCGTGAAATGAAGTGTGACACTTCATTTCACGAGTAATTAAATATAGCACACCAAGCAAATGGATACATTGTACAGACAAATATATTTTAGAAACTGAAGAAACTTAAAACATATGTTATTTTATTGTAGTGCAGGACTGTAGGTATTAGGATAAATATGTTTTCATCATAAAAATTATTTTCATCTACTTTAAACTTTAAGTTTAACCGTAAAGATAATTTCGCAATATTTAGTTTGAATAAAATTAATATTGTCTCATTTTCTGAGGCAAATAAATCTGCAAAATTTAGCCCGTGATTGGCATACGGCCCCTAAGCTGCCCTTAAAATCTTACGGCGGCCCTCTGTTAAAAGAAGTTGCCCATGTTCGAAGTGGCAATTCAAAGTTCATTGGAAAGATTGTCATCTGTTAGTTTGCATCAGTTTTTGCATTTTGTTAGTTTACGGATCCGGCCCGCGGGCCGTATGTTGCCCACCCTTGTGCTAGACATTTGGTGTACACTCTCGCCTTGCAACGTAAAGTGTGCGGGTTCCAGCCTCGCGTAAAATGGGTACTCTGTACCCAGAACAATTCCTTCACGCATTTACGTTAATTAAAATTTGAATCATCTCGGAAATATTTTGTGTTATTTTAGCCGAAACAACAAGTCTCCTACCAAGTGAGTGATGCAATTTAATTCGTGGCATTTTACTTCACCGTACCTTTCGATAACTTTAATATTAAGTTTCCTTTCGCTTAGGGGAGAGTAATTTAGCCCCCGCTTTCTTGCTTTTATTTCAACTTTTGATTTGAGTATTTAGCTGCATGGTTATTAGATTAATTACACAATCACGTCACTAATCACATAATATTGGTAACTCTAGACACTATATTTCTAATGTAACAATAGCTAGTCAACGTACGTTATCCGTTAACCCCAATTTCTACAGCACAACTCAAATGCTAAGCGCAGGGCACCAGATTACCAACGAAGAACATTTCTTCTAAACCCCATAATAATTTAGTCACTTTGCGGCGTTCATTATTCCAAAACACACTAGGGCGTTACAGTTGAGCATGAGAAAACCCGAATGCAACTGTGCTGTACTGTTAGAATGGGAAACTATAATTATTATACATGCTGCAAATGGAGCTGCATTATTTTCGTCGAGTTGCTAAAAATCGTTACTTATAACATCATATAAATTGTACATTATGTCATTCATATCGCATCTAATCCTATTACCAGCACAAAACATTACGCTCTGGTGGCCTATTTTAACCGGTCTGGCAGATGACACCTTTTTGGTATGACAGCATATCGGGCCAAGATGCCCTCCATCGTTGCCTCATCGATAGGAACCAGGATTTTGACAATTTAATATCAGGTTGATTGACTACTAACATCTCGCTTATGTCCGAGATGAATCCCAGCTACGGAAGCTGATATCATCTTAAAGCAATTAAGTAAGAGTTAATAAATGTAATAACATTAGGCTGCTGCTAAACGTTGGGATATGTTTATTGAAGCCACAACTTGGACTGTGTTACCAACGCAGACAGCAATTCCAGGTAAATTCATAATAGTAATATTATCAAAGAAATTTATATGGAGCTTGTTTGTAACACTTAGCACTTTAACCACGAGTGTGTACTAAAAGCGACTGGGAAACTAATGCAACCCGTCGTTTAAGTATTATGAGGCGTTAAATAGGCGGACATCAGTCTGAATAAAACACTTTTAAAATTATCTCCACTTCCGTTAATCTTAAAGCAGAGTGATCAATCAAAAGTAGAAAGGTTGGAGAAAGTTGAAGCATGACAAGAAAAAAGACTGCATGATCTAAACATGTAGAAAGAAGAACTAATAGTCCATTGTATTTCAAAACAACACACTCCAAAATATTTCGGTACTCAAATTGAAACACAATACAGTAGACTATAATACAAAGCGATACAATATTATAAACAGTCTTAAAGTCTAACTCAAAGTCTAAAGCTGAGGAAAAGTCGACAAATAACATGTCAGAGTATTTATAGTCAAGTTTTGGTCTGTGTGTTGGTTTGCGCCGAGGCATTTATTAAAACTATTAGCTTTGAAACCGTTTACTGTCTTTTGTTTCAGTCTGTCCGGTTAAACAGGACTTGACGTTTATCGTTGACGGATCTGGAAGCATTTGCATCTCACAACCGTGTCCCAACTGGGATTTCACTCGCCAGTTCATTCATAACCTCGTCGACTCGATGGCTATTGGTCCGAACGACACAAGAGTGGCTGTCATCATCTTCTCATCTCTCTCTACTATCCAGTGGAACTTAGCAGCGTAATCACATTTACTTATGGGTCTTCATATAATATAGGCTCCTCAGAACATACAATTAACACTGCATGCATGCGATAGCACACCTTCTTACATTTATAAATGCAAATTGATCTAAAATGCAAGTCATTATGTCCGTGACTCATGTTGCTTCACAGTTCAGTAACCGTGTTTCAAAAGCATCGTCAATCGCATCAATAGTACAGTTACTTCCAGGGGCGTCTACCACCCCCCGCAAGTCATTGGAGCAACTTCCCCTCCCTCCATTCCTCTTCCCCTTCCTCTTCCTCCCCCTCCCCGCTAATGACGGCACACACAATGACAGATTCCACCATATTTCCAGGATGGAGCATTTGCTCCAAGGTTTCTATGGTGTAGACGCCCCTGATTACACCTACTTTTCTCCTAAGAAGCCAATTGATACTGATCTGTGTGACTTTAACTTTCGTTTCAGACACACAACCAAGGCATCTCTGTTGAACGCAATCGACAACCTTCCATATCCCGACGGATCTACGATCATCGTCCCTGCCCTTGACCTTCTGACATCCACCGTCTACACAACCGCTGAAGGTGACCGACCAGACGTTCCAGATACGTGCATCATCATCACGGATGGCCAACCGGATGAGGCGATGTATGACCTCACAGACGCCATCAGTAGAGTTCACGACCGGAAAATTAGAACTTTGGTTGTCGGAGTTACAGCAAACATCAACAAGGAAACTCTCGAACTCCTATCTTCACCGCCGCGAAAGGTGAGTAAATGATCTGTAATCAAATGGTTTTGTTTATGATCAGGTATCTATGTTTTTGCTAAATCGAAATTATTATTAATTAAATTTGTAACGCTTGCACGGTCACACCGAAATGTGAATCTGAGGCGTGTTTCATACTTCTAACGTTAATAACGTTGCTGGTTTTGTTTATGATATATAGGTGACTATGTTTGTGCTAAAGTGTTCATACTTGTAACAAACATTGATAACGTTTGTTGTTTTGTTTATGATTAGGTGACTATGTTTGTGTTCAAATGTTCATACTTGTAACAAACTATTGTAGACGTAGGTGGATGGATTAACATGCTGGCGGATAATCTAATTGTAGCTGAGGAATTGCACATTTTCCATTACAATGGCTGTTAGTCCACTGGACTAAATAATGTCTTTTTGTAACTTTACACATGACAAGGAAGCTCGCTGATACTAAGCTTTATATTCTTTCGGTAGACACAAATAAACATAATATCATAAGACCGAACGACCCTCGACTTGTTTTGCTGACAGTACAAGATTACGATTACGATTCATTTCGTTGAAACAGGAGAACGTGACTTTCTTTATGGCTCGGGACTACAGCTCCGTTGATTCCATCCGATATCAACTGCGAAATACCACATGCAGCCCAGTTCTATTAGGACCAGGTTTGTCTCATACATACGACATAGGTCTGCTTTATGTTAAAGCGCTAAGGTATTGCTTAGACATATTTTTTAAATTAGCAAGGAAAGAGATAAGTAGATACGTACGCATGCATTTAAGTATTCTTTTTATGTCTCTTAAATTACGTTACGCTACTATAGAAGTCTTCAGATAAGAATGGATTTGAACACTTGAATTTTCATATTTTGTTATCTGTAGGCCCTACGATATAAAACGAAAAGAAAATTTAGCATATACATTAATTTTTGCAATATCAATTAATGTAATATTAGGCCTATTTAGTTGTAAACCACTCAGAATTGAAAATAATAGCGCATGAAAGCACATAAGCGGTTTACGGAGGAAAGTACTTCAGGGTCATTGTTTTATTTTGAATTAATTGTATGATTATATAATATGAATGTTGAGCTTTATAGGTGTAACGTTTAATTTGTAAATCGCAAATGACAAAACGCATTCAATTCCAGGAAAACTTTTTGATAGACTGCGCTATAGGCTATTTCATTCACCAATAAATCCAAAACTGTTCTTGGCGAATGAGTTTTCTCGATTGCTGGACCTGGCTTTCTTCTAAATCTCTCCCTGTGTCTGTCCGTTCTGCTCATTCGCTTGTGTTATTTCGTTCTCCACATAAGAATAATCTGCTTCAAATTGTTTATCCTCTATAGGCTTACTGACTGATCTTCTGGATATTGTGCTGATAATGGTCTGGTTTTGATTAACCCTTGGTTGATGCTTTGTGCATTAGACACCGACGCAAAAGAACTTAATTACAATTACAATTTTACGTAACATTACAATTTGCTATTTTACATTATATTTGCAATTCAGTACATTTCCGAAACTTCTTGTTCCTCGAAAAGAAGCTTAATAAACGTTCAATTACAATTAATATCAATTACTGTGAATAAGGTTTTGAGAAACATTACATTTAGCTAAATTCAAAATGGCTAACCTGATAATGTATTAATGTGTTTGTTTTAAAGCGCAAACACCGGCTGATATCGTCGACCTATCAACATGTAAGTATAAATTCTCTCTTTCATAAAATACAGTACAGTATTGCACAGCGCAATGCACTTAATAGAATTCAATATAATGCAATGCAATGTTATATCATATTATGCAATGCGAATATAGGCCTAGTGGTTTCATGGTAGCAGCATGGTTTAGGCGCTCGCCTAGCAACGCAGTTTGCGGTTCTGTCCTTTATAACAGAAATTGTGTTATCTGGACAATTCTTTCACCCATTTATTGCACTATTTTGACGCCTCATGGAGTTTTATTTGAAGAGATACCTTTTACAAGTTGAATTACAATAAATATCAATTACTAAGAACGACGTTTTGAAAAATTTCGCACTTAATTAAATTCAATATGGCTAACTAAGTTATATGCTTTTTTACAGTGCCACCATCGTCTGAACCCGACGAGTCGACAACACGTAAGTTTAAGCACTCTCAATCATGCACAATAGTACAGTATTTATAAAGGGCAATACAACGGAGTACAGTACAATATAATGCAATGCAATGTTATACCGTAGGCCTATATTATAAATTGCGCATGCAGTGAGTCACAATATTTATGGTAGCAGTTTATTTTACGATCTCGCCTTCCAACGCGGAGTGTGAAGGTTCTAGCTTCCCCGAGCACCAATATTCTCTCATGTATTTGTGTTTTTTTATTTTTATTATAATCCCCCAGTAGAGTTCCGAATTTTAAATACATGCATTGCTAATCATAGTTTGTTGTTTTAGCCCAGTGTCTCGCAAACTTTTTAAACTCCCGGCACACTCAGCAGAGCAAATTTTTGTCGCGGCACACCAATTAAAATTTATTAAAATTACAAAACCAACAGCAATAATTTCAGTTTGTCATACTTCAAGCTTGTCATTTTAGTCAACTAATAGCGAAACTAAAGCAGATTTTTAATTTAATCATCACTGATGCGATGAATGAACTTGTTTATGAGAACATATATTAACTGAAGACGCGGTTCGATATCCGACAAGCAGATACGCATTTCATCATCCAGCATCTGTAGTCGCTCTGGTTTTTTCGATTTCATTTCTGTTAGAACAGAAAATCCAACTTCGCAGAGATACGAAGATCCAAACGGCAGCAAACACCTGATTGCTTTCGTGCTCAAGTCTGGATATTGGCTTAGAATTGAGATCTAAAATACTGATAACCCCTGATCAGCAAAAGAGCCTCTGTGAACCAGATCGTTCTTAGATCGATGAGACTCTCTTCTTCAGCCATCGTCAGACCGGTACATTCGTCATTTACGAATGGATTGATGGCCCATTCATACTCTTGTTTCCAGTGAAGGAGAGTAATTTGCGCATGCTAAAGCGACATTTTCCAGCGTCTTCCTAATTTTTACCATTATTATGCTCTTGCTGGTATCTCCGTAATAATGACGCCGAGAGGAGGGTAAACATAAATAACTAACTATTCTTTAAAATGAAAACATTAAAAAGCCGAAAATTGTATTTAAGAAATAATTTCTTATAAAGTCAATTAAAGATACTAGCGAATTTTAGGTTTCTCTCGCGGCACACCTGAAATCTCGCACGGCACACTAGTGTGCCGCGGCACACAGTTTGCGATACACTGTTTTAGCCGAAACAACGAGTCCATTAACGTGTGAGTGAAACAATTCAAATAGTAGCCTACCATGTTTGGTCACCTTGCCTTTCGTTAGCTTTAACATCAGCTTAACTTTAACTTAGCAGAGCGTAATTTATCTTTCGCTTCCTTGTATTTTCTCTCAACTTTTAAACTCTATGTAGACAACCAAAACCCCTATAGTAGTTATATGTTATTTTTACGTTATTAATTATATTATTGATGCAATTGTTGATGTTTTTGTATTTTTCAATAGAAAAGTAGTCGCTGTTGTCTGGCACGAGTCAATCTGTTCATTTGCTTTACAATATATCGTTATTTGAAATAACTAGTCTGCTTGAATTTGTTAGCTCTCGGAAATTGCTCAGTAGTAAGGCCTACATTGTTAAAACAGGCTGCCTTACGAAAGCAAAGCAATGATGATACTCCACCTAGCGTATAAACGAAATCTAATCACAAATGTTACTGCATTAATTTTCATGCCCCACAGAGTTTTCTCGTCGATACACGCCTTATAAACTTAAAACGTTTCAATTACGATATTAATTTTATCAATAATTATTACAGAGAAGAAAGGTTTGACAAACCTTGCATTTTGATTAATGTTCTGTTTTCAACCGCCAACTTCTTACAAAACCGACAACCCAAGAACACGTGATATCAAACTCTCTTAGTCACAGAAAACAGTCTTCTTCTGGCTCTCTGTCTCAGGCAGGTTCAAATGTCCGAGGTCGCCACTCCTCTCGAATTTGTGCTTCTTCTTTAATTCTGCTGTATCCCTCTGTTATCATCCAATCCAGCAATACAGTGCAATGCAGCAATTATAGGCACAAAGCACAATACAAGGCAATGGAATACAACATAATGCAATGCGATGCTGTATCGTATTATTCAATGCTAATAATTTTATAGTGTGTCACACGGTAGACATTTGGATTACGCTCTCGAGTGTGCAAGTTCCAGCCTTGCGTAGGACGGGTACTGTCGGAAATTTCGGAATTTTTAATTTATTGTAACATTGTTAGTAATGGTTTGTGTTATTTAGCTGAAACAACAAGTTCGCTACCAAGTGAGTAAAACACTTTAATTCGTGGTATTTTGCTTCACCGTATCTTTAAATAACTTTAACATTAAATTTACTTTCACTTAGCAGAGAGTAATATTAATCCTTCGCTTTTTTGCCTTTTCTGTCAACTTTTGATTTGAATGTATGACTGAATAGTTATTAAATTACATAATCATCTTACTAATTACATAATATAGGAAACGCTTGGTATTTTAATGTAAAAATAATAAATATGTACCTTACTTCGTACAAATCGTAAACTCCAATTGGTATAGCGCAACTCTTTGGTAAATGCAGGGTACCAGATTATTAACGAGCACTATTACAAAAAGCACTGTACAAAAGTTTGTGTATGTGAGCATTTCCATTACGCATTTGTGTATCTGGAATGCTTGAATCCTATTATTTAAACATATAGGGTGACTCGATAGGTCGAGAACGATTTTGAATGCAGACAAATATATGTTATACACAATATAATATGGAAAGTTGTATACTGGAGGATAGGTTGTTCAAATGAGAATGTTACGCAAAAAAATTAGATCACTAGCTCGCTTATTAAAAGTTTAGCGCCAATATCCGTGACGTCATCAAATTCGTGCCAAGCAAACGTCCAGTTAGGCCGAAAACAATATTGTACGACCATCATTGTTAATCCACACATAATTAATTAATTACTACAAATTATCATTTAGTATTTAATAATGTTTCCTTTACTCTTTATTACAGCCTCAAGTCAATTAGGCATCGAGCCGATTAGATTTTTCAGAGTTGTCAGAGGTATCGATGTCCATGCCTTACGAAGCCGACGTTTTAAGGTGTTCAATGTCTCTTCCATTTCAGCGTCGTCCGCATAAAACGCCTTATTGTCTCTTTGCTTCCAGCAAGGCGTTTGTGTTTTAACCGACGTTCTAATTTTCGCAAACTCTGTCCTCGCCGATATTTAGACTGTTTGATAAGTTTTTGAGCGGCAGCAGTCAGCTCGGACTTACCACCACCGTGATATCGACTCCGCAGCGTCTCGTTTGGACTCTGCTTGTAGCGTTTGGCCCACGTGCTAATCCACGATTTAGAACGACCCAATTTCTTTCCTATGACACTGTAACTGTACTTTTCTTAGAAAATAATGTAATAGCTTGAGCCCTAATTTGCGATTCATTTAAGGCCGCCATTGCCTAATCGGCGTATTCACTAGTCAATGATAACGCTGCTTGTTTACGTTTGCTTGGCACGAATTTGATGACGTCACGGATATTGGCGCTAAACTTTTAATAAGTGAGCTAGTGATCTAATTTTTTTGCGTAACATTCTCATTTGAACAACCTATCCTCCAGTATACAACTTTCCATATTATATTGTGTATAACATATATTTGTCTGCATTCAAAATCGTTCTCGACCTATCGAGTCACCCTATATTTTAACATTGTTAATAATATTTCAAGCTTTGCAACCTAAAGGAATGGACTGAAGCATATAGAATAGCAGCATTTTGCTTCATCGTATCTTACTTTAACTTTAGAAAGTCTCAACATAGCTTACTGTAACTTTCGTTTTTTTAGCTTTGCTTTGAAGTTGTAATGTGACGTTATAGTAATTAGATTACACAGTCACGTGTTTAATTGCATAATAAAAGCAACTCCTAATATTTTATTTTTAAATCTAACAGTAGTGAATTAGCCTAGGCATTTGAGGGTGGGTAGCCTGTCCTTTCCCTCGCCGTCTCATCTTCCCACCGACAAGGTACTTTTATAGCTGATTTGGCTAGGAGGTGCAGGTGGAGCAGGAATCTGGAACCAAGTTTCTGCCCTGACGGGGATCCGAACCTTCAACCTCCCGGTTGAAAGCCCAGCACGCTAACCGCTACACAATCGAGCACCACCGATAATTATGTCTGCTGCAAATGGAGCTGTATTATTTTCGACGATATCTACAGCGTTGCTGAAACATTGTTACATAGAAATTGTTCATTATACCCTTCACATAGCATTTCATCTTTTTACCAGCAGAAAACATTACGCTCGGGTATTTCAACCGGTGTGGTAGATGGCACAGCTTGGTGTAAAAACATATCGGACCAAGATGCCCTACATCGTTGCCTCATCGATAGGCATCAAGATTTGGACATTTTAATGACTGCTAACATATCGACTATAAGTCCGACATGAATCCCAGCTACGGAAGCTGATAGCATCTTAATGAAATAAAGTAAAAATTAATATAAGGGGCCGTCCACATATTACGTACGCAATGAGGGGGTCGGGGGGTCGGATTTTGGCGATTTTGCGTACGGGTGCGAACGGGGGGAGGGGGGGTACAAATGTGTACGTACGCAAAATAAATTTCTAATTGTGACGTCCACATGAGCCTATTTATAACTCTGTATTGTCCTATAGTCGTTCGATGGCATTTTATTACATTATATAACAGCCATGTGCAGTTATTCTGTGCTGTGAACGAGATACCTATAATTTGTCTATATTGGCCCTCACTCATCCTTCAATCTGGACTAAAGTGCAGACAGTAGAGGCACTTTCTGCAGCTGGTCTTGGGGGGGGGGGGTGAGCGTCAAGTGTACGTACACAGGGGGGGGGGTGTGGAAGAAAGTACGCTTGCGAACAGGGGGGAGGGGGTCCAATTTTCCCGGATTTTTGCGTACGTAATATATGGATGGCCCCTAAACCAATGTGACTTAAATAAATTACGCTGCTGCTAAACGTTGGGATATGTTTATTGAAGCCACAACTTGGACTGTGTTACCAACGCAGACAGCAATTCCAGGTAAATTCATAATAGTAATATTATCAAAGAAATTTATATGGAGCCTGTTTGTAATACTTAAAACTTTAACGACGAGGGTGTACTAAAAGCGATTGGGAAACTAATGCAGCTCGTCGTTTAAGTGCTAAGAGGCGTTAAATAGGCGGATATCAGTCGGAATAAAACATCTTTAAAATTATCTCCACTTCCGTTAATCTTAAAGCAGAGTGATTGGTCAAAAGTAGAAAGGTTGGAGAAGGTTGAAGCATGACAAGAAAAAAAGAGTTGTGATCTAAACATGTATAAAGAATTATTGGTCCATTTTAGTAGGCATACAATACAGCACATTGCAAAATAAATAGGTACACAAATTGAAACACAATAATACATAATACAAAAAGATGTTTTAAAGTCTAACTGAAAGTCTAAAGCTGAGGAAAAGTCGACAAATAACATGTCAGAGTATTTATAGTCAAGTTTTGGTCTGTGTGTTGGTTTGCGCCGAGGCATTTATTAAAACTATTAGCTGAAAAACCGTTTACTGTCTTTCTTTTCAGTCTGTCCGGTTAAGCAGGACTTGACGTTTATCGTTGATGGATCTGGAAGCATATGCATCTCACAACCGTGTCCTAACTGGGATTTCACTCGCCAGTTCATTCATAACCTCGTCGACTCGATGGCCATTGGTCCAAACGACACAAGAGTGGCTGTCATCATCTTCTCATCTCTCTCTACTATCCAGTGGAACTTAGCAGCGTAATCACATTTGCTTGTCGGTCTCCATGTATAGGCTCCTCAGAACATACAATTAACACTGCATGTATGCGATAGCACACCTTCTTAAATTTGTAATCCCAAATTCATCTAGAATGCAAGATTCATGTTGCTTCACAGTTCAGCAACGGTGTTTCGAAAGCATTGCCAATCGTATCAATAGTACAATTACACCTAGGGGGGTCTATCCCCTTTAAGTCTTTGGAGCAACTTCCCCTCCCTCCATTCCTCTTCCCCTTCCTCTTCCTCCCCCTCCCCGCTAATGACGGCACACACAATGACAGATTCCACCCTATTTCCAGGATGGAGCATTTGCTCCAAGGTTTCTATGGTGTAGACGCCCCTGATTACACCTACTTTTCTCCTAAGAAGCCAATACTGATCTGTGTGACTTTTACTTTCGTTTCAGACACACAACCAAGGCATCTCTGTTGAACGCAATCGACAACCTTCCATATCCCGACGGATCTACGATCATCGTCCCTGCCCTTGACCTTCTGACATCCACCGTCTACACAACCGCTGAAGGTGACCGACCAGACGTTCCAGATACGTGCATCATCATCACGGATGGTCAACCGGATGAGCCGATGTATGACCTCACAGACGCCATCAGTAGAGTTCACGACCGGAAAATTAGAACTTTGGTTGTCGGAGTTACAGCAAACATCAACAAGGAAACTCTCGAACTCCTATCTTCACCGCCGCGAAAGGTGACTATATGATCTGGGATCAAGTGGTTTTGTTTATGATCAGGTGTCCGTTTTTACTAAATTGACATTATTATTAATTAAATTTGTAGCGCGTGCACGGTCACACCGAAATGTGAATCTGAGGCATAGTTCATACTTGTAACGTTAAAAACGTTGCTGGTTTGTTTATGAATAGGTGACTATGTTTGTGCTAAGGTGTTCATATTTGTAACAAACATTGATAACGTTTGTTGTTTTGTTTATGATTAGATGACTATGTTTGTGCTAAAGTGTTCATACTTGTAACAAACTATTGTTAACGTTGGTGGGTTTGTCAATGATTTTGTTTGTGCTAAAGTTTTCGTACTTGCAACAAACTGTTGATAGCGTAGGTGGATGGATAAACCGCCGGCGGATAATTTTATGTCAGCTGAGGAATTGCACATCTCCCTCGACAATGGCTTTTAGTCCACTGAACTAAATAATGTATTTTTGTTACTTTACACATGACAAGGAAGCTCGCTGATACTAAGCTTTATATTCTTTCGGTAGACACAAATAAACATAATATCATAAGACCGAACGACCCTCGACTTGTTTTGCTGATATTTCAAGATTACGATTACGATTCATTTCGTTGAAACAGGAGAACGTGACTTTCTTTATGGCTCGGGACTACAGCTCCGTTGATTCCATCCGATATCAACTGCGAAATACCACATGCAGCCCAGCTCTATTAGGACCAGGTTTGTCTCATACATACGACATAGGTCTACTTAATGTTAAAGCGCCAATGTAGCCTATTGCTTGGACATATTTTTTAAATTATCAAGGAAAGAGATAAGTAGATACGTATGCATGCATTTGTGTATTCTTTTTTATGTCTCTTAAATTACGTGACGCTAGTATAGAAGTTTTCAGATAAGAATGGATCTGAACACTTGAATTTTCATATTTTATTATCCGTTCGATATAAAACGAAAAGAAAATTTAGCAACAACAGGAATTTTAGCAATATCAATTAATGTAATATTAGGCCAATTTAGTTGTAAGCCATTCGGAATTGAAAATAATAGCGCCTGAAAGCACAGAAGCGGCTTACGGAGGAAATTACTTCAGGGTCTTTGTTTAATTTTGAATTAATTGTATGATTATATAATATGAATGTTGAGCTTTATAGGCGCAACGTTTAATTTGTAAATCGCAAATGGCAAAGGCATTCAATTCCAGGAATTTTTTTGGACAGACCAAGCTATATTTTATACGCCAATAAATCCAAACTGTTCCTGGCGAACGAGTTTTTTCGATTGCTGGACCTGGCTTTTTTGGAAATCTCTCCCTGTGTCTGTCCGTTCTGCTCAGTGCTCGAAATGGACCGGAACGCACCGGAACGCCGTTCCGGTTCGTCAGCGTTCCGTTCCGGTTGGTCAAATGAATTATTGTGGAAAATACTATGAAATTAACGTGAATGCTCCCATATCTTTGACTAGCGTTCCGTTTCGTAAAATTTTCCATTTCGAGCACTGGTTCTGCTCATTGGCTCGGGGTCATTTCGTTCTCCACATAAGAATGATCTGCTTCAAATTGTTCATCCGCTATGGGCTTACTGCCTCATCTTCTGGATATTGTTCTGATAGTAGTCTGTTTTTGGTGAGCCCTCGGTCAATGCCTTGTGCATTAGACACCGGCGCAGTAGAACTTAATTACAATTACAGTTTTACGTAACATTACAATTTGCTGTTTTACATTATATTTGCAATTCAGTACATTTCCGGAACTTCTTGTTCCTCGAAAAGAAGCTTTATAAACGTTCAATTACAATTAATATGAATTACTGTGAATAATATTTTGAGAAATCGTACATTTAGTAGTTGAATTCAAAATGGCTAATCTAATAATGTTGTGATGTGCTTTTTAAAGCTCAAACACCGGCTGATATCGTCGACCTAACAACATGTAAGTATAAATTCTCTCTCTCAAATACAGTACAGAACAGTATTATACAGCGCAATGCAACTGAATAGAATACAATAGCCTATAATGCAATGCAATGTTCTATCATATTATGCAATGCGAATATAGTGTGTTTCATGGTAGCAGCTTGGTTTAGGCGCTCGCATAGCAACGCAGAGTGTGCGGTTCTGATCTCCTTAAGACGGAAATTGTGTAACCTGGACAATTCTTTCACGCATTTATTGCACTATTTTGACGCCTCATGGAGTTTTCTTTGAGGAGATACCTTTTACAAGTTGAATTACAATAATTATCAATTATTATGAATGACGTTTTGAAAAACATTGCACTGAATATAATTCAGTTTGGCTAACATAGTTATATGCATTTTTACAGCGCCACCATCGTCTGAACCCGACAATCCGACAACACGTAAGTTTAAACACTCTCAATCATGCGAAATAGTGCAGTATTTTTTACAGGGCAATACAACGCAGTACAATATAATGCAATGCAATGTTATACCGTATATCATAAATTGCGCATACAGTGAGTCATAATTTATGGTAGCAGTTTATTTTACGATCTCGCCTTCCAACGCGGAGTCTGAGGGTTCCAGCTTCCCCGAACACCAATATTCTCTTATGCATAGGCCTATGTGTTTTTTAAAATTATAATCCCCGGTGGAGTTCAGAAGTTTAAATACATGCATTGCTAATTATATTTTGTGTTTTAGCCGAAACAACGAGTCCGTTACCATGTGAGTGAAGCAATTTAATTGGTAGCATGTGTGGTCATGTTGCTTTAACATCAGCTTTGCTTTAACTTAGCAGAGCGTAATTTATCTTTCGCTTCCTTGCCTTTTCTCTCAACGTTTAAACTCTATGTAGACAAGCAAGCCCCTATAGTAATCACATTACATTGTTGCGTTATTAATCACATTATTGATGCAATTTTTGATGTTTTTGTATTTTTCAATAGAAACGTTGTCGCTGTTGTCTGGCACTAGTCAATCCGTTCATTTGCTATACAATATATCATTATTTGAAATAACTAGTTTTTTTGAATTTGTAGCTGTTGAAAATTGCTAAATAGCACATTGCTTAAACCGACTGCCTTACGAAAGCAAGCAATAATAATACTCCACCTAGCGTATAAACGAAATCTAATCTCGAATGGTACTGGATTCATTTTCATGCACCAAAGAGTTTTCTCGAAGATACACGCCTTATAAACTTAAAACGCTCCAAATACGATATTTATCAATAACGGAGAAGAGAGGTTTGAAAAACCTTGCATTTTAATTAATGTTCTGTTTTCAACCGCCAACATCGTACACAACCGACAACCCAAGAACACGTGATTTGAAACTCTCTTGGTCATAAAATACAGTCTTCTTTTTCTGGTTCTCTGCATCAGGCAGGTTCAAATGTCCGAGGTCGCCACTCCTCTCGAAGTTGTGCTTCTTCTTTAATTCTGCTGTATCCCTCTTTCATCATCCAATCCAGCAATACAGTGCAATTCAGTAATATAGGCATACAGCACAATACAATGCAATAGAATACAACATAATGCAATGCAATGCTGTATCGTATTATTCAATGCGAATAATTTTATAGTGTGTCATACGGTAGACATTTGGATTACGCTCTCGAGTGTGCACGTTCCAGCCTTGCGTATATGACGGGTACTGTCGGAAATTTCTGAATTTTAAATTTATTGTAACATTGTTAGTAATGTTTTGTGTAATTTAGCTGAAACAACAAGTTCGCTACCAAGTGAGTAAAACAATTTAATTCGTGGTATTTTGCTTCACCGTACCTTTAAATAACTTTAACATTAAATGAACTTTCACTTAGCAGAGAGTAATAATTATTTAGCCTTCGCTTTTTTGCCTTTTCTGTCAACTTTTGATTTGAATGTATGACTGAATAGTTATCAAATTACACAATCATCTTACTAATTACATAATATTGGAAACGCTTGATATTTCAATGTAAAAATAATAAATATGTACTTTTCTTCGTACTATTCGTGAACTCCAGCTGGTATAGCGCAACTCATTTCTATAGGCAGGGTACCAGATTATTAACGAGCACTAGTAAGACGATCACTGTGTACTTGTGTTTGTGAGCATTTCCATTTCGCATTTGTGTATCTGGAATGCTTGAATCCTATTATTTAAAATACATTTTAACATTGTTAATAATATTTCATGGTTTTCAACCGAAAGGAATGGACTTAAGCATATAGAATAGCAGCATTTTGCTTCATTGTACCTTACTTTAAGTTTAGAAAGTCTTAACATAGCTTACTGTAACTTTCGTTTTTTTTAGCTTTGCTTTGAAGTTGTAGAGTGATGGTATAGTAATTAAACTACATAGCCACGTGTTTAATTGCATAATTAAAGCAACTCCTAATATTTTATTTTAAAATCTAACAGTAGTGAATTAGCCTCGGCATTTGAGGGTAGCCTATCCTTTGCCTAGCCGTCTCATCTTCCCACCGACAATAGCCTACTTTTATAGCTGATTTGGCTAGGAGGTGCAGGTGGAGCAGGAATCTAGAACCAAATTTCTGCCCTGATGGGGATTTGAACCTTCGATCTCTCGGTTGAAAGCCCAGTAGCTAACCGCTACACAATCGAGCCCACCCGATAATTATGTCTGCTGCAAATGGAGCTGTAGTATTTTCGACGAAACCTACAGCGTTGCTGAAACATTGTTACATAGAAATTGTTCAGTATGCCATTCACATAGCATCTCATATTTTTAAC